>ML823168.1:10216-70161 GCA_009831015.1 Picea engelmannii
CCTACGGGGAAACATCCACGGCCCCAGCCAACGCGGCCACTTGGAGCAGTTTATTAATGCAAAGAAAAAGATTACAGAGAGATTTTACAAGAGAGTTTCTCACAATCGATCATCGGAAAATGACCCTCCATGCTCTTTAAATAAAGATCATGGACCAATCGGGTGTTAAGCCACGGATCAATGGTCGTTAAGATCGAGGAGAGTATGAACCGTCGGATCACTCTATGTCGGGAACATATCGTGACCGTCGGATTGCCTAACTACAAATGCATACTAAAGAAACACACTTTTACCTAATGACATATTAGACCAAGTAGATCTTAACTAACTCCTAAGTGTCTAAATATCCTAACAGGAATAACTTTGTTAAGGGTTTAGTAGGCTTGGGATTTGATTTAAACATTGAAAAAGATACTTTATTGTGGACATGGGATACTAAGAGGGGACATGTTAATGCAAAACAGGCATACAAAGTTCAATTATTGGAGGAGGGGGTGGTAGATACTTCTTTCTGGTATACTGAACTTTGGAAATGGAAGATTCCTTTAAAAATCAAACTATTTACTTGGTTAATGCTTGAACAAAAAATACTTACTTGGGAGAATTTGATGAAAAGATGTATTGTAGGGCCTAGTAAATGTGTTCTCTGTGGGGATAAAGAGGAAAATGTGAAACATTTATTTGTTGATTGTGATTTTACCAAAGATATCTGGTATAATATACAAACACAATTAAAATGTATAGACTTTTGGGAAGGAGGACAGATTGCAGAATGTTTTCATAATTGGGTAAAGAAGAAGGATAATATCAAAGAGTTGCCAAGTTTTATCTACTAGGAGATATGGAAACATAGGAATATGGTAATATTTGAAGATCGACTTCCTAATAGGTACATAGTCTACAACAACATACTTCGGGACATGGGAGAAACAAAAATATACTTGGTTGATAAGGGTAGAAGAATTGATAGACCACCTCTTATTGACTGGGATATGACAGTTGGATTTTTTGATGGAGCTTCACAAGATAGAGGAACAAAATGTGGGGTTGGAGCACTAATAAAATGTCTAGTGTTAGGAACTTTCAGATTGAAAATGTATTGTGGTAATGGTACTAACACAAACAGTGAACTACTTGCTCTGTGGTATATCCTTTATTTTGCGTGCATTAAAAAGATAAATAGGATACAACTAGTTGGTGACTCTAAGATTATCATAGACTGGTTTACTAATGATAGCAATCTTCAGGTGATCTCTCTTCAGCCTTGGATGACAAGAATTTAAGTGTTGAGCGAGAAGTTTACACAGATAAAAACTCAACATATTTACAGGACATATAACAAGGAAGTTGATCTGTTGTCGAAAGAAGCTCTTCTCTTAGAAGAGGATGGTATATTTTTTGCAGTGGGAAATGAAGGACATCCAACAAATTATGAAAGAATAGAAGTTAGAGAACTTCTAATATGTCAAGGAAGATGTAAGCTGATCATTTTTATATTTTATGATCTATGAACTGTAATTTCTGAGAAAAAAGTTGACAACTAAGTCTGATGATTATATATTTTTGTAACATAAACATGGATTAATTTCTTTTTGAACAAAAGAACATGAAAATATGATCCTTGACAACTATATGACAACTATATATGTAAGAGATATTGTAACAGAATATTTATATTATCTAATAAAAGTTTTTTTCCTTATTGAAAACAAATTAAAATAGCTCTCACAAAAATAAATATTTATTTTGTTTTAAATGAGACCACCATAAACAAAACAATACATTTCATATTAAACTTAAATATAAATTAAGATTAGAATTAAAGTTAAAATATATATTATAGTATATATTATATTATTACATAATTATGATTGATGAAAATAGATATACCATGACACAAGGAGCATTATTAATTCTTAACAAGTTATAGCACATTAGAATATTAATTCTTAACGGATCATAGCACATAAGCGTTATGAGGCACAATTATGTAACTGTGCTAATATTATATAACTTCATTATATTAGTATATAACTTCATTAAATATGAATTCACCCTCCTCTCCTCTCCCATTTCCCTTTAGCAGACTAATTTCCTCTCCCATTTAGTATACTAATTTCCATGCAATCTACATATTCTTTTTTATTATTTTTATATATCATATCTATATTTAACATTATAAACACATATTTAAAAATATGTGTTACAATGTAATTTTCTTTAAAAATACCTTCTCTTTTTTGTCATCTTTTAGAATGACGTCTCATAAACGCTTTACTCCTTCCTTAATCCTTTGGAATGACCCTTCCTTAATCCTTTGGAATGACCGTTCGTTCTTTGAATCTATTACCCACTTAAGTTGAAGTTATCTCGATCGCTATAGTATTATTCTACAGTCATGTTGAATTTATCTCGATTAATCGTACTCTTCATTTTTCATGTTAAATGTATATGTTTATTTTAATTAGTTAAAAAAAATAAAAATATTTAAATTATTTATTAAATTAATATTAATTTTTTTTAAATTTAAACTTATAACCTTCGAAAATAATTCATGAATTTTTCTACCTTAGTAATACCACCACTACTTGTTACTGAGTCTTACTCTTATCTTTTAAATATGATTTAGCTCAACCCAGCCTCTTCACGTTTGAAGCAGGGATGATTTTAAGGATGGAAATTTATTTTTAAATGTAGAAACCTTGTCGAGTCTTACTAATCCTTCATATGTCAACTATAAATGTTTGGCGATATTTTTGTAAAAATATTCAAATTTCTAAGTAGTTTATATAGTTTTTATAAAATTTTGGCGATTTTTAAGGTAAAATAATTTTATACTATAGAATTTGGGCGAATCTTTTTTAAAATAGAGAATCTCATTTTTTGAAAAACCATGGTAAATTAGCCCATGAGCGAAATTTAGCCCCTAAAATCATCCATGGTTTGAAGTGGATGTTTCCTTCTATGATTATATTGGATAAGTTTCTGAAACACTTTGATGATTTAGTGGCATCGTTGAGTTTGTGTTTGTCGAAACCATACATGAAAAGCAATTGTTTCAAACATAGCATAAGGTATTAAAACTTAGGTTTTACATTTTTTACATCTATTTTCTTAAAACATGGAAAAACTACAGTGCTCTTGTTAGCACCCTCCATAGGCATTGGACTATATAAATACTTTTAGTTATATTCAATTTTGTTAATAGTGTATTATGATTTCTTTTATCAACTTATGGTTTTCTTATAGTTTGATTTTTTTTTTTTTATCATTGTGATATATATTAGAATTTAATTAGTGGCTCTAGTGAATATAATGGGGTTTCTTATGAGTGGTGGCATGCTTAATATGGTTATGGTAAGTCTTGTTATGTAAATTCATTGTGATTAGGGGATATAATGGGGTCTCTTATGGGTGGTGGCATGCTTAATATGGTTATGGTAAGTCTTGATATGTGAATTCATTGTGATTAGGGTCCTCGTATATAATGCTTTAAATTTGATGAGGTTTGAGGATTTTAATTTGTTTACAATTGTTGTGTTTTGTTTTGGTTTTTCAATTTAATTTTGGTTGCTTCATTCATTTCTTAAGTGTTCATTGGAGCTTCATGCTTGGTTTTTCTTATGGTCTTTCATCTTGCTACAGTAAATGTATGTTTAGAGATGGGTTGTTTGTTTTGTGGTTAAATTTGCAGTATGTTTTTTGAAATGTGGGGGTGGAGGGTTCTTCCTACATGGTGCTTTGAGCTCAATAATGCCTAGTTTTATGTTTGGATTTGTCCCAACATTCCTTTATGGACTATGTGCTTGTGATTGGTTTGACTTCTAGGATCTCTCGTAAGGACTTAGTTTTAGTTTACAATAGTGTTTGGGGTTTTGTCATCCTCTCTTTCGTGACAATGCACATAATCCAAATCAGTTTCTTATTCCATCACTGTCAAGAGGCAATAGAGGTGGCATGGGCATCTTCTCATGAATCTAATGAATTGATCTATGGATCATGCATCCCCTTGTTCCACATGTTGAAACAAGGATTTGATTCTTTCCTCTTGTAACATGTTTGATCGTGGCCTTTGATTCATAACGCAACCTAGAATTACCATTTGACCCAAGTTTCTTTCCCATTTTGTTTACTAAATCAACCAAGACACCAATCCTCAAAGATCATTAGCATTCATTTTCATCTCATAAATCTGGGGCATGCTAATAAATTCAACAATGATGGTTCCCACCACCTTATTGTTATTGATCAGGGACAAATAGTTGAGATCCTTCACAAAGCTAATAGAGCATTAGATTCCACCAACAAGCCCTACAAATGATAATCCCAAAGGAGGATTTTAACACCCTTGTTTCCCCTAGCTTGTAATTAATCATTAATTATGACCACCATGCTATGGCATGAGAACAATGTAAATGTATTATTGTGTATATTTCCAACGAATGACTGTGGGGGTGAGGCCTTGAAGTACTGGCCATGATATCACTAGAGGAAAAGAGTGGGGAAACTATGGAGAGGGTTCATTATGTCAAACTGACCCAAATTTCTCCTTGCTGAAATAATAAGCCTCATCCTGATCCCAAGGAGAAATCAGCTAATAAGAAAAGGACTGGTGGTTGAACCATCAACCACCCCAATGAATGGAAGCATGGAGGGTCTGGTTGGGGAGACAAAAAACTGTCAGCCCGAAGTACCAGAGAGGACAGTTTTTATTGCAGGCCCAGACTAACCCGAATTTCCTTTTGACAAAAGGAACAGGATAGGTCCAGAACCTTCCTGAGGAGGAGAAATACGTGAAAGAATACAAGCGAAGGCAGACAAGAAAGAGACGCACCGAGGGAAATGAGCGACCAGGATATGCAGAGGAAAAGAGGAAGAGCGCGTGAGGATCTCCAGCTAAGAAGAAGAACTGGAAGCTTGATAAGATGTTCTCGTTACTGGATAGAACAAGAAACAAGGATCTCTGAGAATTTGCAGAAGACATGACCTGAGCAGAAGATCGTGAGCTTGATGCTGAGGGAGCATCTGATTACCTCTTAGAGGCTATGACAGAGAGAGAATTTATAAGGAATTGCAAGAGTTGATGTGACAGAGAGAGAGAGTCTATGAGAAACTACAAAATTTCCCTAGTGATATCATGGCTTGGCACGGGGGTGGCCAAAGTGATAATAATGAATGCCTCTAAGCATATGGTTGGGTGGAAAGGTGAACACCCACGGTCAGTTGGTCGGCTATCAACTATAATAGATAAGTATTCCATAGACTCTGTCAACTTGAATTTAAATGTATGATTTGAATGTCTATGATTTAAACTATATGTTTTATGATTATTTATAGAAATGCTTATGGTTATTATGCAAACCCTTGTTTTTGAATGGTTCCTGGTTATCTCTGCGTAGCCGCAGAAGGACTAATAGACATGGGTCTTCAAATGAACTTAGGAAATAGTTCATGGTCTCTACACAGGTCGAATAATACCTTTGCATGTATTATAACTTAAGTTGGTGAATGGAAGATGTGTCCTTCAAACTAATCGACTAAGAGATCAACGACTCATGCCCGCGGCCTTAACCAATTCTTTGAAAATAAATGTGAGTGTAGCCTCTAGAATGTGATTAAGTCCCATATGACCAAGACCCTAGAACCCTTTGCTAAGTCCGAGAGGATCTAATCTCTTATTGGCTTCGGGGCCTTGGGAGTTCAGAACTCCAGGATGTTATAACTTCACAACCACCAAAACTCCCGAATGTCGGAGTCACGAATTGAGGCGGGCCATAGATTTGAGGACACACAGGAACTATCCCAACCATTTGATCTATGCCATAGTCAACCCAACGTTGACCATTTTGGGAGAGAAAAGGCATCATAACACCAAAACCTTTGAATGTCAGAGTTGCAAAGTATTTAGGACCATTGATCTTCAGGATCCCTCTCAACCGTCCATTCCCATGGATGTGTGTATCACATCGGGAGCACGTGGGGTTCCATGTGTCGAGAGAAATTTGTTCCATGTGTGGTGGCTTTATGGAAGAGCAAAGAGATGTCGATGACCTGAGGCATGTGCCACATATCTTGCCAACGGGTTTCGAGTTGACAAGTGTCCCTCTAGGAGTGGCATAACACTGATACCAAGGGACCCTTGAGCTAGAGTTGTGAGATTTTGATATGAGGACTCCATGGAGAACCCCTATCAACCGTCCATTCCACCAGTGGAAGGATTCGCGTGTATCACTTCGGTGAAGTCCTACTCCGAGAGAAAATGAGTATTGAGCGGGTAGAACTCTCGAACGTCGAAGTCACAAATCGACGAGAGTCGTCGATCCAATGATCATTTGGGATCCCCTTTGACTGTTAGGTCTAGACCATGGTAAGCTCAACGCTAACCACTTTGAGAGTAAGGAGGAAAACACACCACAGATTCCCCAGACATCGAAGTTACGAAGTAACGGAGGTCGTCAATCCACGGGTTACGTGGACACACCTCGTCCATGAGATCGAAGGGATTGGAAGGCTATCAGTCTAGAGTGATGTGGCACAGTGACGTCATCCAAGGTGACATGGATCCATGACTGATGTGCCACGTGTCACCTAGAATCATACGTCTCGTAAACCCTACACGCCTATTAACACATGACACCTATCTCCCCCTGAAGGGGCCACATGTCATCTCTACCTTACCGCGTATCACACCTGGCACTTACCATTTGGTCCATTTGGAAGGAGAAGTATGCGGGACCCACCTGTATTTTCCTTCGCTTCTAGTACACCACCCAATGCGAGGGTGGACCATTTGGGAGTTCGAGACTCCGGGGGTTTGGGATGCATCATCTTGGGTAAGTCAAAAGGCTTGAAGGTTGGAGCCACATGGAGAGTTTTTGGGACTTCGAAATTCCATGAATTTGGGACTCCGAGGGTTTGGGATGCAACATCGTGGGTAACTTGAAAGGCCCGAAGGCCGGAGTCACGTGGAAAAATTCTGGGACTTCAGAAGTCTGGGAATTCGGGACTCTGAGGGTTTGGGATTCAACATCGTGGGTAAGTTGAAAGGTTCGAAGGCTAGATCCACGTGGAGATATTTCGGGTCTTCTAAGAACATGCATACAATAATAAAAAGGGACGTTCAACACTGAAGCATCAAATGCCAAATTCTCCTCTAGCCTGCGTGTTAGATGAGGATTAAGTCCCACCATTGGATTGGATGATGGATAGACCTTCCCTGTGGGAGTTAGGAACCTGAGGATGGTACTAATGAGGTGGAGCCATGTGGCCCTCAACTAATAATTCTCAAAGAACTTCGGGAGGCCATAATTTACAAACAAGAGGTCAGATTAGAGCCTTGTAACAGTCGTTAGAAATCCATGGGTAAGTCAAAGAAGGAGGAAGACCTCAGAGAGATGATTCGATATTATTAGAGTAATAAAAATTTTGATGCCCCATCCCTAGAAATGGTACTCAGGGGTCGAGTGTGTTACAAGTTGGTATCAGAGCAGGAAACAACACTTGGCCTGCTTGGGCTCACGAAAGAGTCAAGTGAATATATTTTCTTTCTTAGAAAATTTTAAAGGAGAGGGAACCTTGCCCTACCCTATCTAGGAGAGAAGGATTCAAACATAGGCTTGGATGGGCTAATAAGACTAGTTTACCAAGGCTAAGATGATCTTGTTGAGATTATTACTATCGTACATAAATTATTTGCATAAGTTCTGTGAGGAGAAGGGTGCAAATTAAAATTTAGTTGGTATGTTGCCCAACAAGATTGAATCATGCTAGACTGTGGCAAAA
The DNA here is from genome assembly GCA_009831015.1 of Picea engelmannii. Classification (NCBI taxonomy): domain Eukaryota; kingdom Viridiplantae; phylum Streptophyta; class Pinopsida; order Pinales; family Pinaceae; genus Picea; species Picea engelmannii. The sequence continues at coordinate 17,999 of ML823168.1, forward strand.
GAAGCCTATCATTTCTTTCGGTAAATGATAGCCAATCCTACAAAAGTGGGGCTATGCTGAGGGGTATAATGCTTCGTGCATGAAGATATGCTGAAATGAACATCACAAAGATAGAGCATGCATATGACATGCATATATACTTATTATAGCTTGTCATTGAGTGCAAAATATGGTGATGTCATAGATCATATGGTTAGTGATGATCTGACTATGGCATAATAAGTAAAATGTTGATGATGTTGAGTACATAGTGCCTTATGAGGATAAGGTGGGAGGAATTAATCAAATGTCGATCTTAGATGTTGAAGAGGAAGTGTTGGGACACTTCTAGATGACCAATGGGTCAAGTTGGCATCCAGAGGTGGATGGTAACCATACGAATATGGCTTGGTACACTCGGATAGCCATAAGAGAGAGTTTAGGAAAATATTCTCCTGTAGAGATCTGTTGACCAAGAGTGAAGTGAGGAATGAAGAAGAGACTAGAAATGGTTATCCTACTACCTTGAGTGATGCAATAACTACCCATATGAATTCTAAATTATGGGAGGTTTTATAGTAGAAAGGAAAAATGTGACTTGCATTGGTTGTTTCCATGAAGAGAGGGAAACATCAATATGAATTATGAATATGAGACTAGTCATATGATTGACTGTAACCTCTTGCTAAAGAACAAAAATATTAAAACAAAAATATCAATATGAATGGATGAGGTAGAGAGGTGCAAGTGATGCACCTACATATAAATATATGTATACATGCTTAAAAGAAGAGTATGACTGCAAGCTCTCAACCGAGAGGGAAGCTCTGTATTGAGTGTCTCTATGAGACTTGTCATAGGAATGATTGGAAGAACCTTGGGAGAAGGATATGGAAGTTTGATATGTCCATGTGTATGAGTGGAATGGAAAAGGTGCAAGTAGTGAGCTTGCATGATGAATGTTTCGCTTTGTTTATTTGTGCTTGAGTGCATGGATTTAATGCATCGTAAGGCTGCTTGATATAAGGACTAATATTAAGAACAAATAGAGATGAATGAATGATGTTAAACGTGCAAATGATGCACATGTTTGATGTATGAGTGAAATGTAAGGCAAGAATTGTACTTTCCCAGATTGAATGAATACCATGGATGCATGGCTGACTCTATTTTGAAGAGTCATGAAAGTTTTGTTTTGAATAATAGCTTAAGGGGAATGTGTTCCATTCCCTCAGGAAAGGATAGTATAAATAGATGAAAGTGTAAATGAGCAATGATGCTTTGTTGTCACGATAAAAGGAAACATGATTATGCCTTTGAGGATTGCATGAGAACAATTTTGAACAATCATGATTTAAATGATTTAAATGTAAAGATGTATGTGATCTGCAAAATATACCTATGGTAGAAACACATAGGATTATGATTATGCATGTGGTTAAGTGCATCATGGATGTAAGTTATCCAAACAAGGAATATGTGTGGATAAATAATCTGGATTCATAACAAAGATGCATGTTTATATTCCTTATGGAATATTTGGTAAATAGTTTAAGCTAACTCAAGCTTGAGGCCATCAAATATAGTGATGGATATGCAATAAGGAAGTTGCATGCCGAACGAGTACTCTGTGAAGGAACTGGTAAAGACTCTATCAGGAGAACATAGTCACAACCTTAATGATTGTTGGAAATTGGGAAGTGGGTTGCAAGCATATATATATATATATATATATATATATATATATATATATATATATATATATATATATATATAATCATGGATTACATTCTAAAACAAAATGTATGAGTGGAAGACTAACAAATGAACGTTGACCATTCTGATAGACGAATTGTAATGTGCAGAATGCAAAGGTTCATGATTCATCATGAACAAAAGTTTTTTTGTTGTAGCATGTTGATTTAACAAGAAGGTTGAGGTGAACCTAACCAAGGATGCTCAAGGGAAGGAGTAGGAAGATACTAGTAGGGAATAGATTGCATAAACAAAGAGGGAGAAAAGGGGGAATACTTTTCTCACCCCAAAAACTTTGAATTGTTTATCAGAGTTGTAAGCCTTATAAGAGAAGTTGTGGAAACAAGTACAACTGTTAAAGGGGAAATAAATAGATAAGTAAGTTTGAATGAATAAGCTTGGTTAAGCCATGATAAGTAAGGGCAGTGAGGCCTTGGAAAAAAATAACTCAATTGGACTGAAATTCCAGGGCTGTGTAGAAGGAGTTGGACAAGGGAAGAGTTCATTGACCCCTTCCTTGTTGTTTATTGTATTTCTCTAGTACGAGAGATCGATTTACAAATGTAGGTAAGTGTTTTGGCATAAGGATGCTAATGGTTGTATGATTAAAGAATACAATTGAAATTGGGTTGTTATTGCACTAGCTAACACATTAAGGAGTAATGTGGTAGAGTGCATAGAGATATGTTGGGGAATATCTGAAAACGTTTTATTAATTTAAATGCTATGATACATGCATTTTTGTTTTACATGACGACTAATATATATATATATATATATATATATATATATATATATGTCATGCATAAGAAATGACTGGAGTTGTTGGGAAAGGGAAGCTGCTAATGGTAGATAACCTCTGATAAATGATAAATGCAAAAACATTGTTGTTGAAAGATTGTTGAAAGGAATTTGGGAGCCCCATGGAGCACTACTGATGAGGTAAAAGTTAGAAAAAAGGGTGCTAACAGCCAAAACATGTATAAAAATATTCATTCCCGTGTGGCATAAGGTATGGAGGGATTCGGTAAGAATCTCCTATAAAGTATTTTAATTTCTTACTGATATGCGGATAATTTTGAGTGGCTATTGTATGTCATTGCTACCCAAGTAGGGTAAGATTCAGGAAAGAAGAATTTGAATAATAGAGAGAGGTATTCTATGGCATTCTAAGATGAGTTATAATCCTTTCTAGAAAATGCATGAGTAAGGAGTACCATGGGTACAATGACCAATCTAGGGAGATTGGGAAAAAAGGTGCTCATAGTTAGCACATTGCATGGATTACGTTGAGGAAATGCATGTTTCCATAAGAGGGAAGACAACGGATTTCCCATTAAGGAAGGAGGACCTTCCAATACTCCACTTTAATTGTGTAGTTGTTAAAGAAAATAAAATTTGGGTGGCCATGAGTGTTGGCACCTTGGTTACTAATGAAGGAAGAATGCTTGGGTGCATTTAAGAGAAACTTTTAGTCTCATATGTGTGGATTTGGGATCATGATCAGCCTGTAGCAGGAAGCATAGTCCTTCTGCAATAATGAACGAGAATGAATAAGACATATGGTGAAGAGGTTGGTTAAGCTCCAACACACCATGGAAAAGTGTTTGTCATAAAGTGTGGAAAACTTGAAATCAATGCAACGGTGCATTGGGTATGAATGTGACCATGAATATTGGCACATTGATTAAAGTCATTTGATATTTGAATTGTATTTGGAAAGATGAATGTTGACCATCTCCTTTCTTGGAGTGCTATGAATAGATTAATGGTTGAGGGGATTTCATGATTTGACGCTCGACGAGAATTTGTGACTCTGGGGCTTCGGCCTTCGGGTAAACTTACCTGTTCTTGAATCCTTTTTGCCGAAGTGGTCAGTTCCAGAGTTGACCATCTCCTTCCCTTTATTATGATCTAACGATTGAGTATTATTTATCCCGATTTGATGGTTTGGATTTAATTTCTCCCAGCTTTTGGCTTCATCTCAATTTGACAGTCCTAGACTATCCCGAAAACTTCATCAATGAACAAAATTCGTCCTAAACTCTTTGTCTTTATACTTGGATTCCAACTAAACCAATATTGTTGATCTGTGCCTTTTGTTTAGTGATCGATGATTGTCATATCCCCCAACTGTAATAGATTTTTCTCACAGTTATGAGGGTGTCTTCTTTAGTTTGTCTATTGGGAATTCAATCCCAATAGAAATTCGTTAAGGTACTCATTTTCTTGAGATTTTCTACATGCTCTGATCTCATGAAAGCTAATACATTGCCTCTCTTGAGATTTAAGTATATTCCTCTACACCTCGCACTATGTCTTCTGCACAACTTACTATGATATTTATCCTGAATTTTTAGGATCTCAAAGACATATAATGATAATACCATATTGATCTTCTTGACCTCAGTGTCAACAACATAATACTATGTCCAATCATTGATCATATTTTCCTTCTTTGAAATAAATTCCAAAACTATAACACCATGTCCAGCATTCTCCCCCTTTGGCATTGATGGTAACATAGTAAAACCCTTTTTTCATTCTTTAACTAGATTTTACTGATCATTCTCCCCCTTTGAAAAAAATGACAAAAAAAGGGATATTTCCTTTCTCCTTTTAGGGTGACACTCCCCTTGAGGTGATGCTTCCCCTGTCTATTAATATCTCCCCCTGGAATCATTTTTCTACACCTAATCATGGAAAGAAGAATAACTCCCCCTGTCTTTTCTACAAGATGAACAATCTGTTATCACTGCTATTTGATTCCGCTTCGAATACTACTTCTCAACTGTAACATAGATCAAATATTCAAGAATAATATGCTCTTCCTATAACGATCATTGGACATATGTAATGGTCATGTACCATGACAGATCTACCTTAGAAACCATAACTTCGCTGCGAGAATACATAACCAGCATTGATCCTGGGTAGATTAATACTTGCAACAAACCATGTCAGATCCTGCATAGAGTTATACCATCAAACCATGTTGCTTTCTATGAATCTATTTATCTATTCATTCATTTGTAATCCAAGAGCCTCTTTGTTTTTCTGTGCTTCACTACTCATAGGGGTATCCACAAGAACAATCTTAAGTCTTCCCTAATTCCTCCTTCCTTCCTTTTGTTTATAATTTTTTTTTCCGGAGGAATTTCAATAGATCATCAAAATAGCATTGGAAAACTTATGAGATCATCATCACTCAATTCTTTTGGTTGGTCTACTATTGAAGATTCATCATCATCATCACTATTTTTTGTAACAAAAAATTCTTCATCTTCTCTTTTAGAATTTTATTTTTCCATTTTTCTGTTATTGGTTAGTGAACTATTGATTTGTAGAACATCATCAAGAACTACAATTGTGTCATATTCTTGTTGAGGATCTCTCCTTTCTTGACCTCGATTCACTTTATATGAAAAACTTTGATTTTTATATTCCTTATTAGAATCTTTACCCACCATTCTCTTACTATTAACTCCATCAATTTCAGGTGCATCATCTTTCTTGCTTTGTACTTCAAATTTTATTTTCCACCTCTTCTTATTATGTTTGTTAGGATTTCCTATATCGAAGGATTGAATTGGTGATATAAATTCAATGGATTTATGGCCATAGTTATTGCATTTGAGGCATTCCATATTGCAATATTGTAATGGAAAGAACGAATTATAGTTTTGTAAAGGAGAAAATGAGTCATATTTTCTCTTATATGTATTGAAATTATGACTTCATTGGACATTTTTTGGATTTTTCTTTCTATAGGCTTTACAATGCATTGCTTTGTGTCCAAAATTGTTGTAGGAATAACAAAATCCAAGGAAGATATACTGATATCTGTTAGAGGGATTTATTCTGGTGATTGTATTCTTCTGGTCATCTTTTTCTTTAGTAGGGAATGTTTATTTCTGTTTATTTGGGACAGTCTCCAATGTCATCATCCTTGCCTTATTATCTTTTCTTCTTGAGGGGTTTTTAAGAGCATATGCATAATTGATTGGTCTTTTGATAGATCCTTGTGAAGTATAATTTGAGTCTTGGGTGTATCCCAAACCAATCTTGTTATTTGGTGACCTCTAACTACTAATATTTTCATCCAGGATCTTTGAACTATTTTCAAATTTTGATCCCTTCTTTTATTTTTCAAGTTCGCATTTTAGTAGCTTAAACTCAACTTCTAGTTGCTCACATACTTGTTTTCTATCATTAAATTGTTTTAAAATTACTTCTTCAATTTTATTAGCTTCCAGGAGTTGAGATTTTAAATCAATGATGATATTCTCTGATTCTTTGATAGTTCTTGATGCATCTATTTCTTTTGATTGATGTGATTCTTTAAAATCTTGAAGTTGTTCCCTAAGTATCTTGTTCTTATTTTTATACTTTCTTAGTTCCTCCAGAGCACTAATTAGTTCTTCTTCTAGGTTTAATTCTCCTTCGAATTCATAGTTTTCTTCATCATCTACATCATTATTTTGAGTGTTCATTCCCATAAATAGAAGCTCTGAATCTTCATCTTCACTCGTGTCTGAAGAGATGATGTCTTCTTTGGAGTAGAAGTTTATCTTTTTCTTATAAAATTTCTTCTTGTATTGGTTTTTCTAGTTGTGGGATTATTCATCATTCTCCTCCTTCTTGGGATAGGGACATTTGTTAGCAAAGTGTCCAATTCTTCCACAATTGAAACATTTGAAAGGTAACTTTCCTTTATATTTTCCAAATATTTTTTGGAGTTTCTTTATAAAGTTGGCCTCATCTACATATGATATGTCTGACTGGTCTTCATGAGACATATGTTCATGTTTATTCTTTGCTTTAGATGCATTATAGGATGTTTCTTCTTTTGATGGTTTTTCGTTCCATGTTCTCATCTCATATGCTGTAAAAATTCCATGAAGTTGATCTATTGTGAGTTTGTCAAGTTATGGTCTATCTTCAATTGTGGAGATCTTGGAATCATATCTCATAGGTAATGAACTTAAGATTTTTTGTACAATATTTTTATCGGTAAGTTCTTCTCTTGTTGCTCTCATTGATTTAAATACCTTATCTACCTTATGAAAGTATTCAACAATGTTCTCTTCTTCTTTCATCTTCAATTTTTCAAACTGAGCTCTATAGGTTTGTAGTTTGGCTTCCTTGAATTTGTTGTCTCCTTCATATAAAACCTCCAATTTGTCCCATATTTCCTTAGTTGACCTACAATGCATAACCTTCACACATATAGAATTTGTCAATCTTCCTAGAATGCCATTTACTGATCTTGAATTATCATTGCAAATTTTCTTTCCTGCAACATATGTTGGTGGAGTAGTTGGTGCAGTGTAACCATCTACAACAAATTGTCAAATATCAAAACCAAGAGACAAGAGGAATATTTTCATTCTTATTTTCTAGAGATCATAGCCACATCCATTGAACAATGGTGTTTTTTTGGAAGACATTCTCTCTTGCTGATCCATTTTCAAAATCTACCTTCTAGTTATTAGACTGTGTTGAAGGAACTCACTCTGATACCAATTGTTGGAATACTGAGAGGGGGGGTGAATCAATATTACCTTTCTAAACAATTAGTAATTTTATTTTATTAATCACCACAATATATCAACAATGGACTTGTATTTAAAATCAATTATAAATATAATTAATAGAAATTACAAGGTTTATAAATAATCTGAGATTGTGAAGGACACCAATACTTTTTAGAGCACCAACTCTTGGAGACACAAATCCCCTTCTTTAGGGAACCAACCCTAGGAAGCACCAACTCCCTTGTCTTTAGGGCACCAACCCTAGGAAGAACCAACTCCCTTGTCTTTAGGGCACTGTTATCACTGAAATTTCGTCCGCAAATGGTTACAAGAATTCAGCATCACCAAACAGTTATGAGGTCACCCATGGACCAAAATTACCACAAAATCATTTCCAAAGGGTCAAAAACTATACAACCAATGGAAAAATTAAAAGGTGTTATGAATACATAGGACATGCACACACATGCGCAAAACAAAAACGCGGGAAATACGCTCATGCGCCCGATGCACGACTGTTGTCGCAAAAAGACGCACACCTGAGAAACGATGCATTTATGAGAGTGATCGACCTCCCACCCACTTCTAGTTCAGCTTCCAAGTTGATTTGACACTCAAATCTAGACTGGATTCGACTGGGTGGCTGGTCAAAGACCTAGAAATGCCCTAATTAGCCTCTTTACACACTACAAGTTGGTTGAACAATACCTCAAAGAGGTGCTATAAAAAAACCATGGATGCACTTCAGTTTTAAAGGAATTCATAGCAAAGTTATGCTGCCACTATTCTGTTGATGAATCCTCTATTATTATCAAGAGTATACTAGCATCATTGCATTGGGCAATCCATATCACCCCTTGAGTGGATTAGCAAGGAATTCTTTCACCATTTTCATTTTCAAAGTTGTAAGAAGAGCTTATTTGTGGGGGTCCAAGAGCCCTCCCTTGGAGGAAGAAGGGACCCATAGTCCTCTTTCTTCTCGGTGTTTTATTTCACTAATATCAACCTTACCATTGGTGACATGGGTCTTATTATTTCTTTTGTCCTTATGTCCCTATGTTCATTAGTTTAGTTGTTATTTTATTTCTTAGTTTAATTCTTAGTTGTTCTTTTATATTTCTTTCTCTAACCCTTTTCCTTACAATTGTCCTGCTTAGCAAACCCAACTAAGCTTGCAAGCACCTCTATTTTTTCTCACTAAGGTGACGAAAGAGGCGCAAAATATTGGTGACTCCACTGGGGAAAGGTATCAATTTCCTACCCCCTTTGGGTTTTTCTAGCTCTTCTTTTGGTTTATTTAACTTGCAGGTGCATTAACCAGCCCAAGCCGACTTGCTAAACATCCAATTCCAAGTTGAATTGAGAGAATTCCATCTAGAATTTTCATTCACGGCCATGTGTCATCTGTGCGCGGGTTTTTTGGTCCACAAACGCGCATCGTGCACACATGCGCCTAAGCTACAGTTTTGTTCTACGCACCTGCACCCAAGAGCTCTTTTTGGTCTGCGCACAGGCACTCAGTGCACCTCTGTCTACACTGAGACCCACGCACCTGTGCATAAATACACATTGTAATGTTTTTGAGATTTGGGGAAGACCCTTAGCCTTCTTAAAAGTGATTTCATGCATGTTTTAAAGATGCACCACACTTAATCCCCTCTTCATATAAAGGGATTAGTCAAAACACATAGGCACTTAGGGGGTTTTAAAATCATTATTTCCTCTTTTGCTTTGATTTTCGCCACATGGATAACTTGTTTTGACTAAAAATATAAGTTGGAAATCATTTGTAATCACATCTAACTTGCATTGGGACTAGAAGTTGGATAACAATCGCTTAGTATGCTCTTCTCTCGCGCCTCCAAGCGACCTTGAGAATCAGAAAAAGATTGTGGGACAATTTCATTTCCCTTAAGAAGATTAAAACCTTTAGGAGAAGACAACAACCCTTCTTGGGACTCTTCTTAGTTTATTTTTTCAAACACATCTTAATATTGTAACGAGCCCATACATGCCCACATGCTACAAAGATAGGATAGTGTTGAAATTTACTTTCTTAGATTAAATCACTAGGTAAGTTTAAAGGTTTTGTAATGGGCCCATACATGCCCACATGATCACAATCTAGGATAGTTTCAAATCTTTTCTTAGATTAAATCACAATAGGGAGTTAAATGAATAGTAACAGACCCACATGTCCACATGCTAGATTCCTAGGGACTTTTGAATTACGCAAGGTTGTACCAAAGGCACTTAGTTAATTAGGTAATCAACACTTGTAAGGACCAAGCGAAGTCCACATGCAACAAGGTGACACCTAATTCATTAAAACATTGGCACACTTTCACTCATTCACACACAAAAGTCACTTATCACTCACATAGTTTTCTTCTCGAAAACGTGGAGGTCAAAGTAAGTTTCCTCCAAAGGGATTTCGAAACACCCCACCCTTTTCTTGACGAAACTATCCACTCCCATTTAATTTCAATGAGGTTGGTTTACACCCCCAATCTCTCAAACAACTACATCTAATTTTTTTCTAAAAACTCACTAAGTTTTCCTTCACAGGAGGTGCGAAAATATTTTTTTTAGTCTAGGTAGGATTTCAGGGATAGGCATCCAAATAACTCCCCGTTATCTGGTTCTCACATTGTCAAAACCATAGAAGTTGTCAAATAGGGAACTGAAAATCCTCCAAGTCAAGTGTTCCTAACACCATAAGGCAGGGAGATACCCGTGAAGGGTTGAAGGCCAAGGTCTGGTTGTTCTGTGCGTCCCCCCTTGAGGCACCCACCTCTTGGATAAGATCCAGCCCGTGACCCATTTCTTAGGCCGAAAATCTAAATGTCGCACTTTGACCGAGGTACCTAGTGACCAAATTTTAGGACATCTACCCAGGTGGCAATTGTGGGCTACAATTGCACCTTGATCGGATTTTGTGTGGCTGTTGGGAAATATCGCCAACTCTTTTGGGATATGCCCCCTTTACTCCTCATTATAACTGATTATTTCATACTTCACTAGTGTCTCTTTCGGTGACTTCAGACCCCACTGTTTAGTACTATTGGAAGGTCCAATGCTATTTGAGAGGAAGGACGTCACGTATTTTAGGACACAAGCATTTGTTTTCTTTGATTCCCCACGCGGACAAAGCCCACTTATCCACATATATGCCTCTTTTTCAAAACACTTTATGTATGATGCACTTCTGATTACATTTTGATTTAGATATACATATTGTGTAAAGATTTGTAACAAAGGCTCTTGTTTATTTTTATATCATCACATTTCGCACACATCCACTCAGCTAGTCAGACATCATAGGGGACCCACAGAACTGCCATCGTTCCAGACACTTACTAAACCTCCCTCCTATTTTAGGGGGATTTCCTAGTCTTTCCAACTCATCGACACCACCTTCACACACTCCTGTGAGTGCCACTATTCTAGGATCAACTTTTCTTGGTTCCACATTACTTGGGTCCACTTCCCAAGTCTCTCCATCCACTCGCTCTCCTTTACACGGAAGTGGGGGGCCAACTTCCTCTCAAGGAGGAAGTACCAACCCACCTAGTCCCCCTCAAGGGTCAGGTTCACAACACACTCACACCATGGCTGGAGCTAACCCTCCCCCCCACTGCAGATGCCATATTTGGCCTCTCTTAACATACCAGATCTAAGAAAACTCACCAATGATCCTATATTTCATGACCCCACATGGCCTGCAATGCCCACCAAACTACCTTCAGACATACCCAAATTCGAAGGAAAGACAGGTGATGACTCTGCCAACCATGTCATGACTTTCCACCTATGGTTCTCTTCCAATAGCATTATGGATGATTCCATCAGACTATGATTATTTCAACGCACACTCACTGGCCCATCAACCAAATGGTATGTAGAAAAAAAATCGGGATCCCATGCGACTTTTGAGTCCTTGGCCAAAGCATTTTTGACATTCTTTCAATTACCAATCCGCTATGACAATGGTCTTGAACTACTCTCTAATTTCAAACAAACCTCAACCACACATATAGCTGATCACATTCACGAGTGGCATAGACAACGTAGTTTGTGCAAAGCAGAAACCACCAAACAACAGTGTCTTGACTGGTTTCTCAGATCACTTGTCTCTCTCCTCAGTAAAGATGTAGCTTCCACCTTCCCTCAATCCAAAGAGGAAGCCATCAATAAGGCTCAACAATATGACCTCATCTATTCACAATCAGGATACTTATACACGGTACTTCCTGATCTCCCCAAACCCATGCCATTCGATCAAGACAAACCCAGGATGTCTCACTCAGTAGATGGATTGATTGGTAATACCACACACCATAGTCCTCAACCCCAACCACCACCAATGTATGGCACACCTCAATATCCACCGACATACGGGGGAACCTCTTATTACCCCCCACCCCCTTATCAACATCCATACCCTTTTCTATTCCTTCGCCCATCAGTGGGCCATCACCGGCACCCCCAATACACCCACCTATCCAAACAAGTTCTGGTACCCCCTCTACCTCAGCTTATACTCTACGTACTAGCGAATGCGCCACACCTTCCTACGTACCTTATGGATCACAAATTCCATAGAATACATACTTTCCATTCCCTGGTCCTCCACAGCCCATGGCACCCCCACACCCTCACGCTGGGGTGAATTTTGTTCAACCCTCTCCCGTTTAGCAATATCAAAATTTCGAACAGCTGAATACGGAAAATCCGACCCACCCGTCGAATAATGCCAAAATGAAAGGAAGAAAAAGGAACAATAAAAACCCAGGCCAAGGTGGGAATCAACCCCAAAAAAACAACCTATTGGGGGCAACCAGAACCAAGGGAATCAGAACCCCCAGGGGGGCAATAACAACAGGTGTCAAGGGAGAAATAAAAATACTATGAAAACCAACTTCCCTTGTGCCCTTTATGGTGAGTTTGGTCATTATACTCATCATTGCTCCCAAATCGCTGATTTTAAACGGCTGAAAGACTAAGGCAGTCTACCACATCCTCCAACACCGCCTGCCCCTCAGTAGGCCCCACAACAATACGTGCAACAACCCCCACCAGTCGTGATGTAGAATCCTATTCCACACCAAGGTGTGATGAACACCCAACAAGAGATACAGCCTACCCCACCACAGTTGGGACAATACCTCAACCCAAACAATCCCGCAGATCGAACTATCGTCCTCATGAGTGAGGAAGAAATCCTTCCGCAAACACGTGATCGTCAGTATCGTACACCCGCTGAGTCTCCTCCCATTCCCCTAGAACCAATCCCAACACCGATGGTACCCCCGTTGGTAATCCCTCGTCCTAACGTCTAAACACCTCTTCACATCCCTCGTATTCCATTGCGCAAGAATGTCCACAACCCCCAGGCTAGGGCGACTCATAATTACAGTTTGGTTGATGACTTAGCATAATCCTCGACTACTATGTCAGTCATAGAATTCCTTCAAACTTGTCCCACTCAGCGGAAATCATTACTTTCCGCCTTGGGGTCAGTCGACCCCACAGACACTCAACTCATCACATTTGATCTCAACAACGGAGAACCTCTCCTTCTTGCTCTGATCGCTTTTCAAATCCTAGTAAAAATTCGAAACATTACAGTTCATCGATGCATCATCGATGAAGGTGCATCCACATGCATTATGTCCAAATCTGTATGGTAGAAACTTGGTTCCCCTGAACTCATACCATCTGCCATTACCTTACAAGCTTATGACAGACGAACATCGTCTCTTGAAGGGCTCTTCCAAAATGTCCCCGTAGAACTCGAGGGCAAGACTATTCTCATCAACATTGACGTTATCGACACCCCACTCGATTATGATTTTTTGTTCGGTCGTAGCTACATGTAAGCTATGAAGGCAGTTGCCTCTTCCATCTTTCGAACGATGATGTTCCCCCACAACGGGAAGATCATTACCATTGACCAAGTCTCACATTACGAGCCTAACCCTTTTGTCAACATCGATAACATTCTTCCTCTCATCCACACGAGTCATGACGCATACCCACTCATCGAAATGGGTCCCATAATTTTCAAAGACCCATCATTGTTAGGAACTTACCATGGTGCACCACCACTCCTTCATTCTTCCAATCAAGTATGCATCGTATCATCCAACGGAACTGACATAGAGGATACCCTTTCTCCTAGGGAGGCTTCTATCATATTTGATGTCCCACTAGTTGCAGAGCTCCCCCCTCATGAGCCTCCTGTGAACTCGTCGACCCCACCAGTCCATGATTTGACCTCTCCCCAAGGCCATATCCCAGTGTGGGAGACAGTTCCCCAAGCCATTACTCAAATACCCTTCTTCTACCCCCCACTGGGCATACAAGCTTTCCAAGTAGCCGCAAATCTTACCCTCCCTAATATGGTGTTAGCAATTCCAGTTTGGCATCTACATCCACCAGAGATGGTCCCTCGACCATCCCTTCCCCCCCAAATGGAAGGAATCCCAATGACGATTCCCATACTCACTCCCACCATACCCTCTACACCCCCACTCACTAACCTCCCTGCCACAACTGGGGGCAGGCGAAAGAAGAAGGAGCCAATAACTCCACTTCCCTCGTGCATCCAACCCCCTTGCATGCTATGTGAGAAAGATGGACACCAAACCAACAACTGCCCATCTCTACCCGAGTTACAGAACCTGATTCCACTCAATCAAAAATCATCCACGCTCGCCACTGTAGCAAGTACCGCCTCCACCGCCCCTCACTCAAGTAGTAAAGGGCTGCGAACCAAATTCACTTCCGCTATATGTTCAGAATATGGCCATTATACACACCATTTCCCAGCACTGCCACGCTTCCGGCAGACATTAGCCGCAGTACACCAAAGCTTCCAGAACGAACCCAATCTAGCTAGATCGTCCCTACCAAAAATATTAACATCCATTATGTCACAACTTCAGTCAACGAACGTATGAGATGCCCTTGCTCTCTATGTGAATCCTTAGATCATTTTACATACTAATGTTCTATGATCATTCAATACAGGCAACGCCAATTGACCCTGATTCAAACCCGTACAGAATCGATGGTTGACCTTACCTCGTCACTATAGATTCTTCATATCATTTCTCCTGAACCCGAGGCCCTCCCAACACCTCCATGGTTCTTGGATGACTTATCTGAGGATTCACCCCCAAATCCCCCCAATTCTCCCATTCATTTCCCTATGGAAATTTTACATCCAACTACCACAGGTACTCCTCAGTACTTCTATATTTGGTTTATGTCGAGCGAACCATCGCAATCTCATTGCATCATTCCCCCTGCTTCTTCATCACAAGGGGGAAGCCACCCGACAACATTCACCAATATCACTCTTCACGACCCCTTGTATTCCCGCCAATTTCACTGTGACAAGGAAATACTCGAAGAGTTAAACACCCCTGACTACCCATGGGATGTGCTACACCATCGAGCACTCTTCTTTCCACAGGAAGCCTCCACGCCTCCTAACCAACACCCCATATATGCGGTCAAAACCAAGGATTTCATCCCATCAGGGCATATCGACTGGTTCAACAACCCCATTCCTGCCCCTAATGCTTTTGAAGAAGGCAACATGGCCAACATTTCCCCAACCATCAAAATTGACATTTCCATAAAAAATGGAGTCGTCGAGGAAATCACCATTGGCATTGCTTGCACTCCTCAAGAAATCACCGCCTATAAATCCCTCTTCCAAGAATATCGGGATATTTTTTCCTGGTCATACACAGAAATTCCTGGCTTTGATCCCTCTATCATCAAACATCGCATCGACACCTGGCCTGATATCACCCTAGTTCGTCAAAAACAGCGACCGCTACACCCATCCAAAGCAGGGACCATCAAAGCCGAGATTAACAAACTACGCGTGGCCAGGTTCATCTACCCCATTGCCTATACATCATGGGTTTCCAACCCTATACTCGTTAATAAAAAACAAGGCACTATCTGCTTCTGCACGGACTTTCACGATCTTAATCACGCATGTCCCAAAGACAACTTTCCAATGCCTTTCATCGATCAAATTATCGACGACTGTGCAGGCCACGAGGCTTTATCCTTCATGGACGGCTTCTCTGGTTATAATCAAATCCAAATTCACCCAGTTGATCAATACAAAATCGCATTCACTACCCCTTGGGGTACTTTTGCATATCGTGTCATGCCTTTTGGTCTAAATAATGTTGGCGCAACTTTCCAATGGGCTATGACATACATTTTTCAAGATCCGGCTCACATCATCCTTGCATACTTGGATGACCTCACAACTCGATCCAAGAAACGCACACAACACCTTGATGATTTATGGATCATCTTCCAACGGTGTCGTCAGTACAACATCCGCTTGAACCCCCTCAAGTACGTGTTTTGCGTCACTGCAGGGTGCCTCCTCGGATTCATTGCTTCCCAAAGAGGTATTACCGTGGACCCCCTCAAAGTCCAAGCCATCATAGAAATTCCACCTCCCTGAAATTTACGTCAACTCCAGAGACTACAAGGAAAAGCTAACTTTCTACGGTGATTTGTCCCAGACTACGCCACTCATGCACACGGTTTCCTTCGCCTACTACGCCATGACATTCCATTTTACTGGGATGAACATGACCAAAAATCATTTGACAATATTAAAATGGCGCTCTCCATTGCCCCTTTAATTAGTGCACCCGACTACAATCATGACTATATCCTCTACATATCAGCATCAGTTGTCTCAGTAGCAGGAGTTCTCATTCAAATCGGTGATGATGATCGTGAGCATGTCATTTATTACGTTAGTAAAAACCTCTCAGGGCCACCCTTGAAGTATAAACACAAAGAGAAACTGGCCCTTGCAGTCATCCTCGCAGTCCAGAAACTGCGTCATTACACTCTGCTTCACACGATTAAGGTCGTAGCAGATTCCAACACTATGCAATACTTGCTCAGTCATCGACAAATTAATGGCAAATTTGCCCAATGGATCATTATCCTTCAAGAGTACAATCTTGAATTCTCAACACCCAAGAGAAATAAAGCTCTCGTCCTTGCCGAACTCGTCATGACCTTCCCCTTTGACACTCTCAGTGCCCTCGTCAATACCGACTTCCCCAACGAACATCTCTTTTACATCACTTTGGACGATCCTTGGTACGACGACCTCCTCATATACCTTCGAACTCAAAATTTTGGTAACCACCTTTCACGAGATGATCATCGTCGTATTCTCCACCAGCCCCCCCGCTATCTCCTCATTGGAGACATCTTATACCGGTGAGGGGTCGACATCATTCTTCGTCGATGCCTGACTATTGACGAGGCCGATAGAGTCTTGAATGACTGTCATAGCGGCGCATGTGGGGGCCATCTTTCGGGAATGTCCATCGCTCAGAAAATCATCTAAGCAGGTTATTTTTGGCCTACATTGTTTCATGATTGCATTCACGTCATGAAGCGATGCGAGAAATGTCAGCTTTACGTCAACAAAGCACGAGCACCACTTTCTCTTCTTCACCCAATCATTACTGCCGACCCATTTTGTAAATGGGGCATTGACTTCATGACTTGTAATCCCCCCTCCAGCAATGGCCACAAATACATTGTTGTCACAGTCGATTACTTCACAAAATGGGTGGAAGCTATGCCCACCTTCAACAATACCACTGACACTACAATGCGTTTTTTCTTTAACCACGTCATATCCCTCTTTGGAGTACCACTCCAACTAGTTTCCGATCACAGGAAACACTTCGAGAATGAGATTTTCGTCAAACTCTCATCTCGGTTAGGATTCTCCCACGAGTTTTCCTCACCATATTACCCTCAGTCTAACAGATAGGTCAAAGCAGTTAATAAGGTCCTCAAGAGCATGTTACAGCACATGGTTAATAAACATAAGACCAATTGGCATCATATGTTATTTTCCGCACTATGGGCTTACCGTACGGCCGTGAAAACAGCCACTGGTTTCACACCATTTCATCTAGTCCATGGGGTTGAGGCCAATCTTCCCATCGAGTGCGAAATTCCCACCTTACGCACCGCAATTGATCTATTACCCGACACTGCTCCAATTGAGCAGCGCTTGCTGAACTTAGAGTCCCTGGATGAAGATCGTCGATCTTCATTACAGAATAATGAGGCAGCTAAAAAACGGTCAAGGATGACCTTTGATCCCCATGTCAACCTTCACTCATTTCACGAAGGCGACATCGTCCTTGCTTACGATATCACTCACGATACCCTTGGTCATGGCAAATTTGAGTCACTATGGCATGACCCCTACATTATCCAACATTGCCTCACCAAAGGCACCTACATCCTGGCCTCTCCCAAAGGCCTCTCTCTCAAAGAACCCATCAATGGGCTATACTTAAAGAAATTTTATGCCTAAGCATAGCAATTCTTCTTTAGGTTATTTCTTTTCTAGTGTTTTTAATCTTTTTTTTCCATCTCTCACGTCTAAACTATCATTTGTGTTATTGACATAAGCTTCCTCCACCGGCCTACCATATCGGTTACGCCGACGGTGCCAGCCGTTGGACACAAAATCTCGCTTCGACTGCTTGGGCCCTCTATACCCCCTCACATGAAATGCTCCATTCGAGCAACATATGTTTGGGTTAAGCCACCAACAACCAAGCCGAATACACTGCCGTCATTGGCCTCCTCGCCAATGCCCAACATCATCGTATTCGTCACCTTAGCGTCTTTCTCGACTCTCAACTAGTCGTTCTCCAGATCAACAATGTGTACTGCGTCCGTGATCCTTGCCTCTTTCACAAATACCTGCAGGTTAGAATTTTATCTCAACATTTTGATTTTATTACATTTACACATATTCCAAGACAATTGAATCAAATTACAAATAACTTAGCTAACATTGTGTTAGACTGGCATATATCACATCAAGATGCCTCTACACATACATAAACATATCACAAAATCATCACAGCATATATAGATTAGACATCATCAAACATTAACAAACACATGTAAACATCACATAGATCCCAAAATGTATACTCATGTATATATAACTTGATCCATAGTGCCATCCAAATGTTTACATACAAAAATACAAGTATCCGTAGGCAAGTGAAGCACCTCGATACAAAATGGGCTCATTGGCCTATATACAACAAATACACACATACATAGAGTGACACTCATGGTGTCTCTATAGCACCACCTCCTGCCCCTCCCTCAGGCGGTGGTCCCCCACCCACTACTGGTCCCTCTGGACCGGGAGGTAACCATCCGGTCATAGCAGCACCTACTACTGCTGCTCATCGTACCATGGCCCGCCACAGCGATGGAACCCCCACACACTGCTCCAGGATGCCCTCATCCTGGATACGCGACCACATGCTCGCAGGCACACCCTATAGCACCATCTCCAAGCGGCGACGAATATCCTTAAAATCTTCTCCGACATCCGTCGGAGGAGCATGCGATGGCCCGACACCTGGTTCATCAAACCAGCGTCTCCTCGTTGCTCTCTCATCCTTAGATGGTCTCGCCCTGATGTCCTCACGTCGACGTCTCTCTCCTACCCGCGACCCTCCCTGCAGTGGCCTCCCCGGCTCCTGGCAAGCCGACGCTCTCAGCAACTCAACCTCGGGCCTGCGAGGTGCCACATCTGCACATACAAACAACCAAATGATAGTATCAGCATCTATACCATATACAAATTTCATGCTATCTCAAAAGATGTATATATCAAACTCATAAACATACCTCAATGATCAAAAACCTCCCCTAGAGGTAATACCATGTCCGGATCACCCCAGAAGTCAACACCAGCATATGGAAACTGCAGTATCACCTGCGACATCTGCTGCCACACCTGCGCCGCCTCAGCCGTGAATAAGTGGCCGCCCTCGCCACCACTGTGGTGAAGAAAAATAGTCGACCACCACCTCAGTCGCGGCTCTCATGCCCCAGGAGCACCCAGTAAAATCCTAGGGCGCAACATAGGCACCCTCTCCAAAAACTAGGCCACTAGGATGGACCCAAAGGAAAACTCTCCTGTATTAGTGGAATGACAATGGTCCAGCTGCCCTACCATCCTGGCATGCAGCGTAAACCCCCAGGTAAAGTGCTCACCAGCCAGTACCCTCTCCATAATACTCAACTGACCACCACTGATCCGCTGAGTCGCAAGGGACCCATACACCCTCACAATCATCGTTGCTACACAGCGATGCGCTAGAGCATCCATCGCCCCGATGCTCATGACAGAGCCTGACATAAAGTTCACCCTGGAACAATACCTCCGACCCACTGTCACTAATGCCACATCTGCAGGTAGTACCGGCTCCACCGGTAGGGGTGTTCCCCGAAACGGGATCCTAGTCAAAAAATATATATCCTCCACCACAGGGAAGGCAATCTTCTCTCCCTGCACAATAAAACAATGCAGTTCCAGACTCCACATCCAGATAAGAAACTGCAGGAGATACTCCTACACCCGTATTAATGGGCACTCAAAGAAATTCAGTAGCCCACAGGCTGCCAAAGTAGCACGAACCCTCGACACCTCAATCGCCACGGCATCCCTCAGCTGGGACCAATCCCTCTCTCACCAACTGACTGGCATCGTGCCAAATGATCACCTGCAGCCACATAAAACAATCCTAGGTCAGCCACGTTGACCATAAAAAACATAAAAAATATAAGTTTTACACTCTTCAACTTTTCCCCCAAGGCACGGCTGTTTAACCCATAGGTGCACACACATGTGTGACTGTTCACCCCACAGGCACGCACATATGCGCGCCTGTTCACTCCACAGGTACGCACTCAAGCGCACCTGTCCATCCCACAAGCGCGCATGCGTGCGTGCCTGCTCACCCTATAGGGGCGCCTCCATGCGCCCCTGTCACAAACATAGTCGCGCATCAAAGCGCACCTATCCACTACACAGCCGCGCACACATGCGCGACTGTGTAGCCAACAGGCGCGCACATAATGCGCGCCTTTGTCCCCCTTACAGGCACCCCCATTCTTGGCTATCCGAACGACAGGCGTGCACTTGTGCGCGCATATGCCCGAATCACCCGCGCACTTGGGGGCCCACACCCATAAAACCCCCTATACGGCCCTCCATACAGGCCCTGCCTAGAAATGAAAAACCTACTTCTATGCAGGATGATCAAACTACTAACCTGAAGATCGCTAATCTTGGATCGACTGCCTCGTTCTCCCATAATCTCCAAATCCCCTCTGAATACCTCTCGTCGATTCACTCTGGCAATAAGTACAAATGAGGTGGCAATGTGGGCCCTACAACTATATATAGGCCTTTCTATCGAACTTCCAATCACGATTCCAGGAGCTCCGGGTGTCCATTCTTCGATCCGTCTTCAGCCACGGGATCAACATCTCGTCATCTACATCAAGACAGTCTCTGGGCCACTTTTTATTCTTAGCCCCCGGGGCACCATTTTTTCATATCCCGTCCAGGTACGCATGCTCATGTTCAAAATTATCAAATAAATGCTCGTATGTTCGATTCTCTTCAGATATTGTTCATGTCGGGTATTTGGTTTTCATGTGTGTAGGTACTTGGTCATCATACATCAACGCCACCCCTTCAGGTATAAACTCATCACTGACATGTAATTATTCCCTCTGAATATCAATTGCATCTCCAATCACACCCTCTGACATTTTCCTATAGGATCTCCATCTCCGGCTCTGCAGTACCAATACCTCCATTTGCATATTTGGTACTGTCACCTGGTAGCACTCTCCCCCACATGAGTTGTCTCATTCATAGCACCCTTTTACACTTTGACACTCATGTTGTTTTTCAGCCCTTTAGGGATGGGAGTCCCGATAGTCTTACATCATGTCACGAATCAGCCACATACTCCTTCTCCTCATTTTTCTAGCTTTCCCACCGGACTCCCAGATTATCTCTTCAAGGTTCTATTTTGACTGCACCTCCGCAGTATCATGAACCCTCCATCTCATCCACAATCAGTTTTCCCCTCTGCAATTTTCCCTTCATTTCACCTACCTCATACAGAAACCCACCCATGGGGCCCTCACCCTCCACCAGTTCTCCAAGAAAATGGTGCCCTCACCGGCCCAACCATATTACATTGGGGCACCCATTTCTGTATTTGTACACTCATCCCAACTTATTCTTTATTTATTGTACAAACGCCTTTGTTTCCAGCATTTACATTACCTTTTTGTCGTCACCTTTGGCGACCTTCTTCCCTTTTTGGAAACCACAACCCATGTCGCCCTTTGGTTTGGGCACCCCTTATCATCTACCCTTGTTGACATCATCCATATACTCCGAGTATCCCACTGGCCACTTACCTCTGCCCTCTGAGTTTGTTCACTTTGTCCCTCCTCTGGCACAACTTATCCCACGTCTTGTTGTACCCCTGACACTCGACATAGTTTAACGATTGCGACCACTTATACTTCGCATATACCCCCAACCAAGGGAATTCTTGAGTGTTCATACGTCTTGACTTCGACCATGTACCTCCTCCAGTTCATCATCTCACTTAGTAGATTTCACGAAGCCCTTTGCTTCTAGGAGTCGCGTCCCCCTTTTTTCGACATCAACACAGTTTTCCAGAAGGGCGACAGTATCTTGACTCTCATTACCTTTCCAATGAGAGATCTCAGACGGCACAGGGAGAACTACAATTTCTCCCTGCTATCGTTGACCCCCGTAACATTCGACTTCAACACTTTCTCATGTTACGGTGGGTCTTACTTTGCGACTATTGCAGTTATTTCTTATATTTTCCGAAGACCTCAGAAATGGGCTGGGCTATCAATGCCTACAGAATCTGTGATATTTCTTACAGATGTCATTGCCTACCATTCAGAGTATGTTCCTCTGTAGAATTGTCTTTTGCCTTTATCATGACCACCCCCAAGGGCGCTGCAGTTGTCTACATCAACACATCATTCCTCTTTTGAGTTACATGAAACGAGCATGGGGCATGCCCGCCTCGTTTGTACACAGTTTATTTTTACACACCTTATGGAAGGTTGGGTTCTACAGGTTCCCTTCTCCCTCCAACAGGTAACTCTTGACAATCCCACTATCTCTCTCTCTTACAACAACACTCTTAGTAGAAGAAACATTGATGGATTTCGACTATACGTATGATTCTAACCTCATCCATCAGGGGGCATCTGTTATCACTGAAATTTCGTCTGCAAATGGTTACAAGAATTTAGCATCACCAAACAGTTATGAGGTCACCCATGGACCAAAATTACCACAAAAGCATTTACAAAGGGTCAAAAACTATATGACCAGTGGAAAAATTAAAAGGCACTATGAATACATAGGACGTGCGCGCACATGCGCAAAACAGAAATGTGGGAAACACGCACATGCGCCTGATGCACGACTGTTGTCGCAAAAAGCCGCGCACCTGAGAAACGATGCATTTATGAGAGTGGTTGACCTCCCACCCACTTCTAGTTTAGCTTCCAAGTTGATTTGACACTCAAATATGGACTGGATTCGACTGAGTGGCTGGTCAAAGACCTAGAAATGCCATAATTAGCCTCTTTACACACTACAAGTTGGTTGAACAATACCTCAAAGAGGTGCTATAAAAAGACCATGGATGCACTTCATTTTTCAAGGAATTCATAGCAAAGTTATGCTGCCACTATTCTCTTAAGGAATCCTCTATTCTTATCAAGAGTATACTAGCATCATTGCATTGGGAAATTCATCTCACCCCTTGAGTGGATTAGCAAGGAATTCTTTCACCATTTTCATTTTCAAAGTTGTAAGAAGAGCTTATTTGTGGGGGTCCAGGAGCCCTCTCTTGGAGGAAGAAGGGACCCATGGTCCTCTTTTTTCTTGGTGTTTTATTTCACTAATATCAACCTTACCATTGGTGACATGGGTCTTATTGTTTCTTTTGTCCTTATGTCCCTATGTTCATTAGTTTAGTTGTTATTTTATTTCTTAGTTGTTCTTTTATATTTCTTTCTCTAACCCTTTTCCTTACAGTTGTCCTGCTTAGCAAACCCAACTAAGTTTGAAAGCACCTCTATTTTTGCTCACTAAGGTGACGAAAGAGGCACAACAAGCACCAACCCTAGTAAGCACCAACTCCCTTATCTTTAGGGAGACAACTCTAGGAAGCACCAACTCCCTTAATTTATGCTTTACTTAGTAAAGGATATGAATCCTTCTGTTCTCCTCCATTCCACTCTCCCTTCATAAGAATCATTAGTTCTTATTATTGGACTCTACTTCCATTTTGATCTTCTGATCTATACTCCAGAGACACTTTCTTCTCACCATTCTTTCTCATTTATATAGTCTTCCAACTAGTGTGATCCATGAGGCATTGTGTCATTTTGTTTGGATCATCACACCTCTTCATTTAAATTAACAATAATAACATTTTTTTTCTCTATTATTATTCAAACATTATCGTGAAGGCTTTTCAATTTGGTGAGAGTGCTTTTCATAAATCGATCACAGGTATGGATCGATTTCTTTTAACTCGGTCTCATGCCTTTTTATTTCCTTATTAAGATTTTGTTGCGTCCCCAATACTTCAATAGATAATATTTGAGATTTTTGATTTAGCTTTCCAATGCATTGCATGTATGTGATCACTTAATATCAATCGAGACAAAATCTAGATCCTATTTGGTTCAATGTTCCCTCTTGACCTAGATAAAATTCTTACTCCGTGTGTTAAATTTCACACAGAAACACTTCGGGACCTTTGCTCCATATGACCATAGGTGGTGACCAGTGGATAAGACAAGCGAGTGCTTAATAATTTATAAATATCAACAGTCACATTTAATTGCACGTTGAGATGGACGACTGTCATTACTTCGGAACTTTGTCCTTTGGGACTTCTACCCTTTTCAATGATTCAATCCTCCCAGATTACATTTCACTGAAGTAGATTGGACGGTCGATATTTGATCTTTTATTAGATGGATGATCTTGGCTTGTCCATAGGTTTCAAACAAATTGACGGTCATGACTTAATCAATAGTTGAGTGGACGGTTCTTGTTTACTTCGGATTTCAGAGCTTTGGGACTTCGGCTTTTGTAGCTTTCCAACTCCTCCAAAGAAAATACCACCAGAGTGCTCATCAATAGTTCCCTGCTCTAATAACCTTCACTAGTCCAGGAGCTATGACCGTGGGATTAGTCACAAAAGAGCTCTCGCTCTTCGGGTATTCGGCTATTCATGAATCCGAGACTTTGGGCTACTTGATCTATGAAGTAGTTCAATCCCTCCAAATCTTTACCTACCGAATAAGTCACAGAATGGCGGTGACCGCTTGTTGTCAGTTAATGGTCCATGCTCACCCTATTCCACTGGCTTAATCCAACGACCGAGAAATATTCTTGAGAATCGTAAATCAACGACCAACGTTATTTCATCCTTCGGCACTTCGACCAGTTGCTGGTGGGAGAAACTAGAGATCCTTGAAGGAAATACTCCCAGAGTGACATAACTTGCTAACATCACTATTGATGTGGCACTGGCCGAGTGGCTACCACGTGTCACTTAGATTTGTGACTTATGTATACCTAAAATGAAAACTGGACCTTGACACTTGTCACCATCTATATGTTCCACGTGTCCTTGCCAATGTGGTCCTACTAATGTGGACTATGATGACGTGGGATATTAATGTGTGTGCCACATGTATTACTTTGTGACTTTGGAGCTCTGGCCTTCGGGTGAACGTACATGTTCTAAACCCCTTTTCTCCGAAGTGGTTAGCACCGAAGTTGACCACAATTGGACCCGCCTATCCTTATTCAACGGTCATCATGCATTGCCCAGATCGTATGGCCCTCATTCATTTCGAGAATTCGAGGCTCTTACCTTCGGGTTATTTTACCTATTCTAGACTCCTTTCCACCAGAGTGGTCAGCGTTGGAGTTGACCGTCTCCTTTATTGGTGTGCTCTGAATAAATCAATTGTTGAGGGATTTCCTGATCCGACGGTTAATGGGAGTTCGTGACTCCGAGGCTTCATCCTTCGGGTAAACTTACCTGTTCTTGACTCCTTTTCGCTGAAGTGGTCAGCATTAGAGTTGACCGTCTCCTTCCCTTTACTTTGATCTGATGGTTGAGGATTATTTATCCTAATCTGATAGTTGGGATTTAATTTCTCCCAGCTTCTGGCTTAATCTTGATCTGACAGTCTTGGACTGTCCCAAAAACTTCATCAACGAACAAAATTCCTCCTAACCTCTTTGGCTTTATACTTGGATTCCAATTGAACCAAGATCGTTGATCTGTGCCTTTTGGTGAGCGATCGACGATTGTCATATCCCCCCAACTGTAACAAAGTTTCCTCACAGTTCTGAGGGTGTCTTCTTTAGTTGATCTCTTGGGAATTAGATCCCAATAGCACTTCCTTAAGGTACTCATTTCCTGAGCTTTCCTCCATGCTCTAATCTCGTGAAATCTAATACGTTGCCTCTCCTAAACTTTAGGTAGATTCCTCTACACCTCACGCTATATCTTATGTGCAACTTACTATGTTATTTCTCCTGAGCTTTTAGGATCTCAAAGACATATAATGATAATACCATATTGATCTTCTTGACCTCAATTCCAACAATATAATACTATGTCCAATCATTGATAATATTGTCCTTATTTGACATCAATGCCAACACTATAACACCATGTCCAACACATGGAAATTTCATGGATATTATAATACCTACATTTCCATGAATAATTCATAATATATGTGTGGATTAAGAAAAGGTGGGCTAAGGTCCATGGGGATATGAAATGTAATGTGCAAGCTAGGTTAAGGGTGGCATGATAAAACCTAGTGATGATACATAGGCTCTAGGTGGACACCACAAGCCCATCAACATGGAACATGTTTCATGCTAGGACACTATAAGAATCTTATTTTGGCTATAAATCGAGCATACAAATTCAAATTGAGGTGAAATTTTAGGTAGAAGTCAATGGAAACAATATTTGTAAAAATGTTATCCAAGGTAGAAGTCAATGGAAATAGGGAAAATCCATTATTTCGGGACACTTTTATGTAGTTATTGGAGGAAATGTGACCCAAGATAGAAAATGTGGAAAAAATTTCATAGTCAACAATTGATATTATCAATAATTTGGACAACTTTATACTAGTGATAATTTTCCAATTTTGCAACATTTGAAAGATAACGATTTTTGCATGATTTTCTACTCTAGAAAATGTGCAGAAGGTGAAAAGTTTACATTTTAATATTGATGAAGAAAATGTTTGGGCGTATTGAGTTACTGATATGAGGGTGGTTTATTTCTCACAATCATAATTAATATTAGTGTAATATATAATAAAAAATATAGTTCTCATTAGATTTTCTCCTACATGTGGAAAATGTAGGCTTAAGACCTTCATTACAGTAGCACAGAAAAAATAAAATACACAAAATAGGTAGAAATAGTATCTTCTATAAGATACAAATTTTAGATATAAACTCAAAATTTTATGAGTATATCCATTTGAAAATTATTTTATAAGATATTATAACAAAAGAATTATGTTTTCAAAGTATGGTATTGATTGCTTAAAAAAAATAGTAGAATTGACCCTCTAAGATTGAGATGATAAAATAAATTATATTTGTGTTATACCTTCTTTTGAAATCCTAATGTTATTGGGTTCTCTTGGCCTTGATACCTTGCACCCAAATCCTATGTAGCTTGGGCCCACTCCTAGCTTAAAAAAACCTTCCTAACAATATGCAAGCTACTATTGCTCATTAAAGTTGTGTGTAGATGATGATATCCTTTAGAAAAAGCATGTGCACCTTCAAAAGTCATTTAAAATATAAAAAAAACACCAAAACTACATGCTTTTGAGTGGATTTTATGGGATAACCACTTTTGTAACTCCCTAAACCCCATGGAAAAATAGTCTCAACCATATTGAAATGTTATAAAAGTGACCTAATGGAAGGAGACAGAGAGCATTGTTGTTGTATAATAGTTTTTGTGGAGAATAAACTCATATGGTTTGTGATAATAACTAAAACAGAGAAAGTACCCCGAGAAGAACCTCTAACTAATATAAGTAGAAAAAAATAGTTAACTAATAACTACCTAAGAGTGCATATGAGATCTACTTGTAGTTCAATCGTCTGATGGATACCTCTTTCATCGATTCTCCTTCAAGTATCTTTTCTTTAATCACTTTCTTCGCCAACCTATACTCACAAAGATATAGAGTTGTAAAGAGGTAGTTATAATAACTAACTTTTAACTACTAACAAGTACCAATGGTTAGGATGTTTGTGTCCAAATCAATTAAATTCATATAACAAATATAAAAACACATTGCATAAAATTGGATGGGAAAGATAACTCTCATTGTAATGAAAAAAACAAATGGCATGTATATAGATCACCAGTTGCAGCTGTGGCACTGCCCCATAATCGACATCTAGATTCCTCTTCTTGGGAAAGTTAAGGATCCTCACACCTCCTATATCCTCACTCTGAGCAAGTCAAAAAATAAAATGAGTCTATTTATGATTAGGATACTTGAGAAAGAAGGTTGGAAATAAGGGTTTCCAAGACTGAAAGAGGGAAATTCTTAAAAACCTTAGGAAGGGGCTTGTTGACTTAGTAAAGTTTGCCAACATAATAATGCTATTATGAATGATTCCTCTCATCTACCCCTTGGCATCAATTTGTACTCCAAAAAATTTGTTGGAGTTGTTATCCATAGGCTATAGCAGGTCAATAACTAGAGAAACCTATAAACCCCACCCAAAAATACACATTTTAATATTTTGGGTTCCAAATAAATGCATACATTTTTTGTTGAAGAGAAACAAGAACTAAGGGGGATTTTTTCCTGGAAGTAGGACATGGATTAAATAATCAGGCTAGTCATGTGCATCAATTCTATGAGGTGGAAAAAATATTCTATAATAGATGCCCCCTAATGTATGAGGTTAGAAGGGAAACTAATGGACAAAATATATTATATAATCCATGAGTGGAGTGTGTAACACACCCAGGAAAAGTGCATTAAACATTATACCAGAACAAAACTAGTAGAAGAAATCAATTGTGGGACTACACTCTTCCTCAAGTGGGAATACCCATGCTCATGAGTGGAGAAAGCATGGCCACCAAATGATGTACACCACAGGTCCATGAAATATGTATATCAGTAGTGATCATGGCCATGGAAATGAGTACACGGTGGATCCATGTCAAAAGAGATCATAGCCATGAACAAATACACAATTGATCTATGTCTCGGAATCATGGGAGGATATCTAGAATCAATAATATGAACAAATAGATCCTCCACAAGTACCTATGTCATGAAAAGGAGTGGTATTGTCCAATACAATTTGTACAGAAACATAAAATAAGTGATGCTACTACATAACTAAGATCTTTAAAACAAGTCTCCAATGGTATAGGTATGTTGTACTGCTTATATGTTTAGTATAATGCACTCATTAATTATTAATCCGGGATTCGTAATCAACAAATTTACAAGACACTAGTAAGAAAGGTAATTTCTAATGTCACGAGTATAGAATTAAACTAGATTATGTATGCTGGAAACAAATCAAAATAGAAAATTGTAATGCACTTTGGTTGTCTTTCACAGAGAGGCTATCTACTCCATTATGGCACATGCAAGTATGAGATGGAGTTGGTTTGACAGATCAACTCTATTATCTGACCCATAAAACTAACTATGCAATCCAAAATTTTGAAAGGAAATCACACATCAATCATCAAAGCATAGCATGGGTAGTTCAATAGTCAATATGTTGGTTCTTCTATGGTTCACAATGAACTTCACTAGTTCTTATCCAAATAGTTTTGACTATTGCTGCCAACATCTATGATCACTCAAGGAAATCAAATTCATGAGAACAAAAACAGGGCATATGCAAAAACAGAGCAAATAAAGATCTCTAAACATTTATATAATGGAAATCGTAGTCTAAGTTATACTGCTATCATCTAACAAAGTTAAAGCTTTAGCTAATTTAATGTTTACACTACTGAAAACAAATGCTAATGCTAATCTATAAAGAGCATGACCTTTGTTGGGCAGTGGGCCCTTGCCACTTCAACAGGTCAGTTGTTGACGTCTACAGGAGGCTTGTCTTCAACAGACACATTATTCTTACTCACATTTCAAAACATAAAATCAAACTTTCGTTAACAACTCAACTCACACTTAATCATAGATAATCAGAATATGGAGATAAAATGACATTCCATTAATCTTTACTCAGAATATGTTCTATACTATCATATGCTGCTTTACATATTGGCAATATGCTAACTCTCCTCCACTTCCACCATCCTTGCCACGACTATTTAATAGTCTTAATCGTGAAACACAAGGAGGTGAAGTGATTTGAAAATCAATCAGTTGTTAAGTTCAATCATTTGGTTACATATTTAACTTCATCCTCATGACACAAAGTGCATGAGGATGAGGCAACCAACAAACTCTTCTTATCATAGCCTTTCTAAAGCAAATAGACATCCACCAATTGGCTTAGGCGAGATCCAGAACTTAACTTAGTGTATTAGGCTCTTCCATATTAGTACCGGATCGTAACAGGTAGATGGTACCGGATCATGAAAATGCGCAAAAGGTGGTACCGAATCATGACAATGCATGGCCGTTGGTACTGGATCACAACAGTGTGTGGCCGTTGGTACAAGATCACAACAGATGAGATTTTAGTACCGAATGCATTTGGTACCGGATTCAGAAAACACCAGTCTTGGTGCGTAGGTATCGGATAGCTGAGTTGGTACAGGAACGCTGGATGTCTAGAGGTCAAAGATTTATATATATGACAAATTGAAGCATTAGTACATAAAATATTTAATTCCCTAACTCAATAAACCACAAAATGCATGAATTAACCATACTTTACCTTATGACCTTATTACTGGCAAATGGTAGCGTTCTTGTCATTCACTCAAGCTTTAGGTAGGCCAAAAAGGTATAGGTGAAGAGTATAATAGGGTAATGGGGATGTCAATTTCGGGTCTCAACATTCCCCCATGCCAAAATCATTACATGTCCTCATGTAACTGAAAACAAACCCAAAATTTTTCAAAACTTGAGACTGTGTTATTTACTTTGGTGGATCAATGATGTTGATGGTTGAAGCCTCTTCTTTCAGCTCCCTTTTGATGATGCTAACATATTGTAGGAGTCGTAATACCTTCTTGAGATTTTTAGAAGTCTCTTCATGGTCGTCTTGAAGTTGTTGGCTGGTTGCTTTCAATTGCTCATTTTCCTTTTTGATATACCTGTCCAAGAGTTGATATTCCTTTACTTCTTGTCGGAGTTCTTGATTTTGTTTTTACAGTTCCCCAATCCTTTTCTTCATTTGTTCTTTTGTCAAGGTATTTGTTGACTCCATCATCACTGGATGGATACACTCCCTTTCCTCGACTTCCTCCCTCATCCCACATAAAGTAATAGTGGCTTGCTCCTCGGTCAAACTAGGGATGTCATCTTGGATTGATAAATCCTCAGAAGGGGAGGTAAGGTCGATTGGATCTTCCTATGTATGAGGACTGGCTATTGTTTTTCCCTTCTTTTCCATGCTCCTTATGGTTTTGTTAGCAACATTTCTTGCACAGGGATGTTTTCCTCTCCGATTTGAGGCCTCTGATGTAAACACATGGAAGTGGGATTTTGAAAGCCGGTCAGGTGAGTTTTATTCAAAGGCTGCAGCCATAAACGTCAAGCGAGCCTGATCATGGACACGAGAAATAGTGAAAGAGATCTAGACCGTCCATCTGAGAAAGGACGCATGGAAGGAGATCAACGCCATCGGGAAAGTCCCGACAGGGAAGAGCCCATTGGGAAACATGAAGCCATCAGGATATCGGGGATCTTGGGGATGAGTGATTCGTGCACTTCAAAAATGCGAACCGCGAAACCCTGATGGAAAGTATGGTCAAGGGCATATGGTAGTGGTCACTTGGACCAGGGCCTAGTCAAAGGGCTAGCACGAAAGGCACATCGGCAATCGGAGAATCGCGAGTCCCGAAGACTTGTGTATTGAGACATCGAAATCACCGAAACCTCGACAGGGGTTTGGCCGAGGTCATATAGGAGGTGGTCGTATGGACCATGGTCTAGCCGGGAGGGGATAAGGACATAAAGGAGCTCATCGGAGAATCGGTGATCGGGAGTTCAAAGGGTCAAGAACTCTTGACAACGGGAAACGCGAAACCCCGAAACCCGATACAGAGTCGGGAAAATTCACCGTGAAGTACATGAGACCGTGAGGAAAGAAGAAGAGATCTGTGGACTGGGTCGGGTTTTCATCAGGGATTACACTCGGGGATCTAACGAGCCGCTTTGGCTCAGAAAAAAAGGAGAAAGAGGGTGGGTGAAGCCTCGCCTCACCCATTTATTGCAAAGTATGAAGGTCCCGACTGAAATTTACCCAGGAGGGTCCCTTGTACCATTTCTCTTCAGGAAAGCCACGCCGAGTCTCCAACTCACCAGAGGAACCTGCACACGCCAGTTCAACATTCAAAGGGCTCAGCGACCCCCTAGCGCGAGCCATGCTAAATTAAGGAGGCGTATGACAGGGGAGCAGAGGATAGATTTGATTGAGGCAGACTGACAACCCATCCTGATAGAGAAGCTCCTCAACGTCAAGCATTGAATTCATGATATGATCGCGCCTTCAGCGTCAGAGTCAACTCCAAGTATATGTAGGAATTTTTGCCATTTTTTAAGGATCGATGGTAGAGCAGAGCTCCCTGCTGTAAAGTTTAACAGACATTCTAGTTTTGTTGGATATGCATTTGTATATGAGATATCTTGTTATATGACAGATAGTTTTCCTTTTCCATATATGTTTTCGTCTAATACCAGAGGATTCATGATCGAATGCTTCGCATGAATTAGCACAGTTGTGTTATGACAAATGATTTGTTGCTGCATTACTGTCTTCGTTGGTTTCCTGCATTTGGGTGCAAGAAGATCTTGCCTTCAGATGTTTTCTCTCACAGTCTGTTAGAAACCTGTTGTTTATGACAGACTTTCACTTCCCTCTTATATAATCCTCCATCTTCTCACCCTTTACTACAACTCACTGTCTGGAGTTTATAAAGACCTCACTCGCTTATGTATGCCTAGCCTAGTTTGGAGTTGGAATGATATCATTTTGAGTTGGCTTCCATTCGGTCACCCCATCTATAAAAAAACCGTGACATAAGACTGATGGGCGTCGAGCTCTGCTCCTGATAGCAATCCGGGAGTGACTTCCGTTGCCAACATTTCTGGCGCCGTTGCCGAGGACGAAGTTGAATATTTTCCCTGGGCAGAACGACAACGATTAACTGATTCTGAAGGTGCATCAGAAATCAGAATTATTCAGATTGCTACTGTGCACCTGGCGACTCCATTGTGGCGACTCCATTGTTTCCACATCACTGTTTCAGCTGTGACTACTTTTAGCACACCTGAAAGCTGACCCTAGGGAGCTTTCTCGAGAAGGTTTCAGCAGCCTCTTTCTCATCTTGAGGAGCTTCCTGGGGTGACGACACGTTAATATCTGGCCTTTGATGGTGAACAAGGACCAAACATATTTGAAGCTGCGCATCTTTCACCTGGTGACTTCATGATTCGAGGATCAATTGGCGACTCCACTGGTTCGATATGGAGGAAATCTTGGCTCGAAGGTTTGCTTCGTTTATTTTTTCTGCTATTCCTGGTTTTCCTAATGTTGTCCCCTCTATGGATGAATGGGGCGATTATTTTCCCAGATTTAGAGAGCGTGAAGAGGATAACCCTGCTCAACACCTCAGTGAGTTTCATGAACTCATGCGTCAGTGGGAGATACATCATGAGGATGTGTTACTGAAGATGTTCATGTTCTCGTTAGCAGGGGATGCGCGTAAATGGTACCATTCTTTACCCCCTGCTAGCATTTCTTCACTCCATGGATTCCATGCAGCTTTCACCGCCTATTGTCAGAGGTTGTACCCCCCTAAGTTAATTTGTCATAATTTTTGTAAGGGATACCACAATTCTATACAAGAGAAAGTTGTTTCTGACGTAAGATGTGGGGAGGATCCTGATGACCTGGATCAGGAATCAGTCATTTCTCCTTCCCATTCGTTTGCTTCGGGCGAAGTTATGGAATTGATAAAATCTCTCTTTGCCCAACTGGATAGGTGGGAAG
Source organism: Picea engelmannii (assembly GCA_009831015.1). Classification (NCBI taxonomy): domain Eukaryota; kingdom Viridiplantae; phylum Streptophyta; class Pinopsida; order Pinales; family Pinaceae; genus Picea; species Picea engelmannii. The sequence goes on from ML823168.1 coordinate 51,509, forward strand.
TTGAGCGATGTGCAGAGGGTTTTCCACCCTTTGAAGAAAATGATTGTGGTATCTGTACAATGAATGATTATAAAGATCCCAGGGAAGGAGAAGATGCTTCGGGCAGAGTTATGGAACTGATAAAATCTATCACTGCCAGATTTGACAGGTGGGAAGTTGAACAATGCGCTGAGGATTTCCCACCCTTTGAAGCAGAGGCCCTTAGCAGCTCTACTGAGGGTGATAATGGAAAAATCTTTCCCACGGGTCCTGTTTATGGTCATTATGAATCTGACCCATGGGAGAGCCAAGAAGAAGAAATCCTCCCAGATACGATAATGTCTGATGAGGGCTGTAAGGATAGAAGACTAGGGGAGGAAGTTGCTCTGAGTGAACTAATGGTATCTCTCATTGCCTAACATGCAAGGTTAAAATCTGAGGACAATGGGGAGGATTTTCCAGTCTCTGAGGCAGATGTTCTAGATGGCTCTCTCAAGGAGAATATTGAAGATCCCATAAGCGCATTAACATCTGTCCTCGATGAGCTCGCTGTCTAAGAAAAAAATGATGAAGTGGTAGTTGGGGAAGAGGACTGTTCTCTTTTTCTTCATGAGATTTCCCATGATGTATTTACATTTGGGATTGGAAAGGATGATCTGGAGATCGTTCCTTTTTTGCAAGATGAAGAAGTCTGGTGCTCACCCAGCTTTAACGACTATTCAGTTGAAGAGCAGCAGAGCCCCACATCACAGATTGATGACCTGGGTAGCAACCAGCCCGTGTATGACAGCTATGAATCAGGTTCTGAGCTGGACACCCAGAACTTCCAAGAGAATACTGTAGAGACTTCTCCTCTCTTCACAAATGAAAGATAATGCGAGGAAATCATCCCCCTTGAGAAGCAAATTGAAAAGCAGAGCTTTCCCATAGGTCCTATCTATGATGATTACGACTATGACCCTTGGGAGAGCCAAGAAGAGGCATCAGAAGAACCATAGGAGCAGTCGAAGATGTAGTTTACAGACTGCGCAGAGCCAGTTAGTGAGCAGTCACCACCTGAGATCAGCGAGCCTACTTTAGTTATTCACCCGCATGTGGTTATCAGATACATTCGACCGCGTGTGAACAACTGTGTAGTAGAAGAGGCTGTATTTCGCCAATTCCTTGGAAATGGCCACTCATTCGGTGACCCTGTCAGCAAATACATGGAGTGGCATTTCCCCTATGCCTTGGAGCCGCCCTATTTCATCTCAACTCCAGCCTATAAGGAGGATTTGAAGAGTGTAGTCGTTTTGTTGTCACGGTTACACCATCTGCTGGTGATTATTGACAGAAGGAAGGAGCTTCTATCCAGGAAGCTGCTTGAATGGCTATGGTGGAAGTTCTCTTTCACCTAGCCCATGTAAAATATTTTATTAGTTTAGGATTGTGTATAAATAAGCTCCTTGAGCATGTAGCTTTATTTTGTTACTTTTTTTTTTTGGCCCGTATTTTCAGTAGCGGGATGTTTTCAGCATGACTCCATAGCCCAACAGCAAGGCACTGAAGCTGTGGAAGGAGTTCTTAGAGCATTGCGGGGACGAATCTATCCCCCATGGAGTCTAATGTTAGTGAAATTTCTTGCACAAGGATGTTTTCCTCTCCGATTTGAGGCCTCTGATGTAAACACATGGAAGTGGGATTTTGAAAGCTGGTCAGGTGAGTTTTATTCAAAGGCCGCAGCCATAAACGTCAAGCGAGCCTAATCATGGACACGAGAAATAACGAAAGAGATATAGACCGTCCGTCTGAGAAAGGACGCGTGGCACGATATCGGTGTCATCGGGAAAGTCCCGACAGGGAAGCGCCCATCGGGAAAGTTGAAGCCATCGGGATATCGGGGATCTTGGGGACGAGTGATTTGTGCACTTCAAAAATGCGAACCGTGAAACCCTGATGGAAAGTATGGTCAAGGGAATATGGTAGTGGTCACTTGGACTAGGGCCTAGTCAAAGGGCTAGCATGAAAGGCGCATCGACAATCGAAGAATCGCGAGTCCCAGAGACTTGTGTATTGAGACATCGAAATCGCCGAAACCCCGACAGGGGTTTGGCCGAGGTCATATAGGAGGTGGTCGTATGGACCATGGTCTAGCCGGGAGGGGCTAAGGACATAAATGAGCTCATCGAAGAATCGGTGATCGGGAGTTCAAAGGGTCAAGAACTCTTGATAATGGGAAACGCGAAACCCCGAAACCCGATACAGAGTCGGGAAAAGTCACCGTGAAGTACATGAGACCGTGAGGAAAGAAGAAGAGACCTGTGGACTGGGTCGGGTTTTCATCAGGGATTCCACTCGGGGATCTAACGAGCCACTTCGGCTCAACAAAAAAGGAGAAAGAGGGTGGGTGAAGCCTCGCCTCACCCATTTATTGCAAAGTATGAAGGTCCCGGCTGAAATTTACCCAGGAGAGTCCCTTGTACCATTTCTCTTCAGGAAATCCACGCCGAGTCTCCAACTCACCAGAGGAACCTGCACACGCCAGTTCAACATTCAAAGGGCTCAGCTACCCCCTGGCGCGAGCCATGCTGAATTAAGGAGGCGTATGACAGGGGAGCAAAGGACATATTTGATTGAGGCAAACTGACAGCCCATCCTGATAGAGAAGCTCCTCAACGTCAAGCATTGAATTCATGATATGATCGCGCCTTCAGCGCCGGAGTCAACTCCAAGTATATGTAGGCATTTTTTCCATTTTGTAAGGATCGATGGTAGAGCAGAGCTCCCTGCAGTAAAGTTTAAAAGACATTCTAGTTTTGTTGGATATGCATCTGTATATGAGATATCTTGTTATATGACAGACAATTTTCCTTTTCCATCTATGTTTTCTTCTAATACCAGAGGATTCATGATAGAATGCTTCGCATGAATTAGCATAGTTGTGTTATGACAAATGATTTGTTGTTGCATTACTATCTTCGCTGGTTTCCTGCATTTGGGTGTAAGAAGATCTTGCCTTCAAATGCTTTCTCTCACAGTCTGTTAGAAACCTGCTGTTTATGACAGACTTTCGCTTCCCTCTTATATAATCCTCCGTCTGCTCACCCTTTACTACAACTCATTATCTGAAGTTTATAAAGACCTCACTCACTTATGTATGCCTATCCTAGTTTGGAGTTGGAATGATATCGTTTTGAGTTGGCTTCCATTCGGTCACCCCATCTATAAACAAACCATGACATAAGACTGATGGGCGTCGGGCTCTGCTCCTGATAGCAATCCGGGAGTGACTTCCATCGCCAATAGATTCTTTACAAGGAGGTACCAGATCAGGGATTCTCATAGGATTCCTTTTCTTATTTTCTAATTGTGAAATGGTGACAGGGGGTTGTGCCATAGACTGTTTACTTTTAGTTTCTGATCTATGCTTCCCTTTCTTCATCATTTTTGTCGGATGGCCCTCTTTCTCAATTGCCACCGTTGAAGTCTCCTCAACTAATTTGTTTTTACCTTTTGATTCGAAGCTTTTAAAAGTTTTATTGACTGTGGAAGAGGACCCTTCTTTTTCATGTTGGCTCACTTCCCTAGATGATGGTGGAGTTGTCTTATCCTTCTTGCTCTTTTTCTCTTGGGGTTCCTTACTTTTCTTTGGAGCATGCTGGGTTTCCTCCACAGGTTTGTTTTCTGTGGGAAGGTGTTGTGTGATAAGGGTTTTCCAACTAATCCTCTGTTTCCTAAGTTCATGTAAAACTATCATTTTAATGAGACCTTGATGGTAAATGCTAGTCTTCTCTATTTTTGAGATGGATTTAACACCTCTTACCATTTGATTCAAACTCATCCATAGAAAATATGAGAAATTGATTTCAGGGCCTCCTTCAAAATGTAATAGAAGCCTAAGATGATAAATGAAGGTCACATCATACCTTCCCTCACAAGTGACAAATCTTTGAAGACTAGTAATCATTGGATGAAATTCTTCCTTGATGTAGTTCCTCGGGATCCCCTTTTTCCAGTCAGGGTGCTGATGATCTTCTTTCAAGAATTGTTGGCACATTTCTTTGTTGATTCCTACACATTTGAAGTATTTGGCTCCTCTGCTAGGTAGTTTCGTGACCTCCCTTAAGGCTGCTTCATTGATTATCAATTGTAGATTTCCTATATGTGCAATCTCTCCATCATAGCTCTGAATAAATTCATGAGATATCTTCTCGTGCCAGCCTGTAAATTTTTTCCAGAAACAGCATCCACCCCGATCTAGCATATTTTTCTTGACATAATTGAAACTCCTCGATTTCCCTATAAATTTGGAAGACCGGTTCGTGTATACTAACCACCATCGTTATAAGTTGTGAGAAAAGGATTGGGTTGTAGCACAAGGGTTTAGTCAATTGATGAGATAAGGGTTTGGTACCAGAAAGGAGTAGGCTCGGGACTAGAGAAAGCTCATGAAAAGGGGGAATATGGTGATGTTGTTGGTAATGCGAATGGTAAGTTTAAGTAAGGATGCCGTAAGGAAAAAATATGACCAAATGAGGCTTATCTGGATGGCTTCACCACCAGATAAGCCATTTCATTTCTACATGTTACTGTAATGATGAGGATAAGACGTTGGATGTTCAAGGCTTCATTTTGGGATAGGTGATTGGACGTTCAGGTGGTGAATCTAATGTTAGGTCATGGTTCATGATATGAGATAGGTTCGTGAATTGCTTAAGGACTAAATATATTCATGGCTTATTATTGCTATACATGCTTCATATTTTGATACGATTTTTTCCCTTAACCATGTTCAAGAGTTATGAGAGGATTGATTAGGTGTAGGCATATGGGTATGAGGGATAGGTGCATGGGTTTAATATTAAGGTCATAAGATCTAGTATATCTTTTCATACTTATTGTAGTTTTATGAGCATAGGAAAATAAATACCATGTTACCTTTGCTTTTACTTTTGTATGATCAATTCTCATAACATGTACGACTGCCTGTAAATTGTCAGAATTCATCCTTTTAGACTGAAGCTTCTTGAAAACTTGGTACGGGAATATCCCGTACTTCTGATTTTTTGTGCTTATCTTATTTTGTATTTGGTTTTGCAGGGTGATCATGTAAGTCTCGAAAAGAGTTTTGAAGGGGCTCTTTGACCTTCCCCCATGCTGAAGATGTTGTATATCTGTATGCAAGAAGATTCAACATTTTATATCATAATGGAGAAAAGATGATAAGAGAAAAAGAAACCAATCAAATTTTTAGAAGTACAGTTTATCACCTATCATATGATCTCATGGCAAAAAATGAAATTGCCCTTCTTTTAATGGATTATTGACAGAGGTAGCATTCAGCAATGAAACAGGGGAATATATATATATATATATTTTCCAGAAAAACAGATCCCACCTAACTTTCTTCAGAGATTTACTATCATTGGATGTTATAGATAAATTTCACAGTATAAGTAGATTAGACTCCCTAGTTAGGGCTCCACTCTTAAGAAGTTTCCTTCTTAGATAGTGTAGGCTTTAGATGTCAGACCGGTAAGTTGAATTAGAGTGATTCTCAAATGGACATTTGCTTGGAGTAATTATGTTGCTAATTCATCTGGAGTTTGTATCTCATAAAATCCAATAGTGACCTTTACTCTTTTTGTTTTAGATGACAAAAAGTGGATTTTTCAATCAGACAAGTATAGATGAGACATTTTTCAACCAGAACCCACTGCCAGCAAGCCTGTTCAGTACTCCGGTGGGGTAGTTGTGATAATTAGTGAGAGGTGCCTTCCCCAGGAAGAATGCCCCATTGCCAACATGCCCGTTCAGTACCCTGATGGGTTTGACTAGTCATACCACAGACCAATACCCGCTGCCAGCAGACCTGTTTAGTATCCCAGCGGGTTAGTCTCTTAAACCCTTTTTCCATCAGAGGCTTCTTGTCCATAGTCACCTATTTTTGTTTTTATTAAAGAATTCTTTGCACAGTGATAGGGGAGGCTCGTCTGAAAACCTTTTTACAGGGTGGGATGGTATTGGGTTGGAAGGAATATACTCTTCTTTTGTATGTCTTTTAAAGGTTTGTTTGAAGGAAAAATAAACTTTTATGCACATTATTTCTTTAGAGTGATCCAGATGTATAATTGTGTTCGAAGTTGTCCATAAGAGAATGACCTAAAGTTTCCTTAGGGTACTGGTACATCCTCTGCCATAAAAGTTTTGGTAGTGTGCCCGTGGTAGAGAGTGTTCATATACTCATATGTTACTCTTTAATAAGATAATCCAATGAATATTATTGAAGTTTGGTTAGGGTGAGATAGTTGCTTATAGGCTAATATATTTTTTTTCTTTAAATCATGCTGAAATACTGGGTAAAGGCAACTTCTAGTCTTTAGAGCGGATTATGGTTCTTTGAGCCATCATAGGTAAAGATTGTGTCCCTCTTTTTATTTTATTTTTAAGCAACATAACCAAAAGAGATTAAAGTTCTTCTCAGCAACAGAACCAAAAGAAATTAAAATACTTCTCAGCAACATAATCAAAAGAAATTAAAATACTTCTCAGCAACAGAATCAAAAGAAATTAAAATACTTCCCTTTAGTTGTCAACAAAACCAAAATAAATTATTGCTTCACAAGGGCTGCCATTTGATATTGCATTTGGCTTTGTGGTTCCATCTTAAGTGGTTGTTGCATGTCTTCGTTCTTCAGATTAATTGACGTAGTATGCTTTGTCAATTAGGTAATATGTCTTGATAGTACTGTAGAAGGACATACTATGGTACCAGACCATAATAGGATTTCTAGTACCGAAGCAGAACATGATATTGTTGATGCCTACAACTGATGTTTTAACAAGTTCGTGAAGGATCAAATAGATTAAAAAATTTGCTTACAAAAGAAAAGAAAATTTGCGAAAGTAAAACAAAAGAAGGTAAGAGTCTCTTGTTACCTTCAGCTTATTAACAAAATTCGATCCACACCTATGTACAAAAAGTTTCAAATAAACCAATCAATCAATGTGGGTCAGTAGGAGGATCTCCTTCCTTACTGATCATTTGCATGTCTGAATTCTGTAATATATGAGTCAAGAATTCTTCTTTTGATAGAGGTTTATTGTAAACTCGCAATCGGTGACCATTCACAAGTAGTGGTGTCTGTTTTTCATCAATTTCCTTTATCTTGATTGAACCATTATCGTAGATAGTGTCAATTTCGTAAGGTACCATCCAACGGGTGGTTAACTTACCTTTGAAGTTCTTGAATCTGCTGTCATACAATAGGGCCCAATCTCCTTGTTGAAAATTTTTCTTTTTGAGATACTTGTCATGCCATTTTGTTCTTTGTTCTTGAATGAGGGAAGTTCTTTGAAGTGCTTCCTACCTGGTTTCATCCAATTCATTGATCTGTAAGATTCTTTGTTGTTGGGATTCATCCAAGTTCATGCCAACTTGTACTGCAGTCCTAAAGGTTTTGATCTAAAATTCTATGGGAAGAAGCACCTGCTTCCCATACACTAACTCATAGGGTGTATGTCCTGTTGTATTCCTCCAGGTGATTCTATAAGCCCATAAGTCCTCTAATAATCTGTTAGCCCAATCCTTATGGTGCAGCTGTACTGTTTTGGTAAGAATGGACTCAATAAATTTGTTGGTAGATTTCCTATGTTTTATTTGATACTGTTCTGTAATAGCTTTGACTAGATCAGAGGTAAATTGAGTTCCCTAATCTATCACAATTTCTCGCGGTACACCAAATCTAGTAAAGATATAATTAAAAAGGAAATCTACCACTGATTGTTCACTTGCAGCTGGTAAATCTTTTGCTTCAACCCATTTAGTCACGTAGTCAGTGCATACAAATATATACTTTTTCTTTTTAGATGTAGGGTTAATGGGCCCTACAAAATCTAATGCCCATTTCTCGAATGGTTCAATGACTACTTGGGCTTGAAGTGGCATTTGGTCTCGTGCAATAGGCTTACCCATTCGTTGGCATTCATCACAATTGGATACATAGGTTTTAGCATCTCTGAAAATATGGGGCTAGTAGTAACCTGATTGCAGAACTTTGTAAGTAGTCCTTTTGTCTGCGAAGTGTCCTCCACAAGGACCATCATGGAAGGCTTGCAAAATATCATGAATTTCATGTTCCCTTACACATTTCCTGATCACCAAATCTGGTCCTGTTTTGTAGAGGCAATCATCACGCCACATGTAATTTGCACTTAGTTGAATTACTTTTTGTTTTTCTCTAGGAGACAATTTCTGAGGCATATTCCTTGTCACAAGATAGTTTGCGAAATCTACATACCATGGAGTGAATGTAAAAATAGCAAATAAATTTTCATCGGGAAAGTTATCTTCTACTGGTGCATTATCTCCCAGATGAATCATTCTAGATAAGAAATCAGCCACAAGATTATCTTTACCAGGTCTATCAATAATGTTGATATTAAACTCTTGTAATAATAAGAGCCATCATGTAACTCTAGGATTTGTTACAGGTTTGTTCATTAAAAATTTGATGGTTGAATGATCAGTGTGTACAAAAGCTTGATATCATGTAATATAGTGTCTAAATTTATTGATAGCATGGACTACAACTAGCAATTATTTTTCTGTGACCATATAATTAACTTCAGCTAGAGACAGATTCTTACTGACGAAGTAAATAACATAGGGCATTTGATTTTCTCTTTGTCCAAGGACTGCCCCAAGGGTTGTGTCTGAGGCATCGGTACAGATATGAAAAGGAAGGGACCAATTTGGTCCTCTTAACACAGGGGTAGTTGATAATTTCTGTTTTAGAATTTCGAAAGATATTTGGCATTCATCATCCCACTTAAATAATTTGAGTAAAGGGGTAGCTAGGCTTGTAAAATTCAGAATGAATCTTCTATAATAGCCAGCATGTCCTAAAAAGCTGCAGACTTCCTTTTGTGAGGAAGGTATTCTGATTTGTGTGATGATATAAATTTTTGTCAGATCAACTCTCATGCCAGAACGAGAAATGTGATGTCCCAAAACAATACCTCCAGTGAGCATCATTTTTTATTTTTCATTACTTAAGGAAATATTAATTTCCTTACACCTAATCAAGACTTTTTCTAAACTGGCCAATGATTCCTGGAAGTCTTGTCCATGGACTGTAAATTCATCCATGTAGACTTCCACATAATCATTGGTCAAGTCAGAGAAAATGGCTAGGACAACTCTTTGAAAAGTGGTTGGGGCATTGAAAATTCCGAAAGGGAGAACCCTATAAGCATATGTGCCCCAAGGGCAGGTGAAAGTGGTCTTTTCCTGGTCTTTGGGTGCTATTTGTATCTGGTTGTAACCACTAAACCCATCCAAAAACGAAAAAATACTTCTTTTAGGACAGGGTATCCAACACCTGATCAATAAATGGTAAGGGAAAATAATCCCTATGGGTAGCTTTGTTTAACTCCCGAAAGTCTACACATATCCTCCACTTACCATTTTTCTTGGGAACTATGACAAGTGGAGATACCCATTGACTATCTAAATGGGGTATATGAGATTGGCTCGAAGGAGTTTTTGCAATTCCTCTTTTACAATATCTTTAAGGGCTGGATTCATCCTTCGATGAGGTTGTCTAACTGGTCTAATTTGGTCATTAGTGTAGATGTGATGTGTGCATGTGTCAGGGTGAATGCCTTTCATGTCTGCATAATCCCATGCAAAGGCATCAAATTGTCTTTGGAGCATTTCAATCACTTATGTCTTTTGTTCTGGTTCCAAACTAGAGTTGATATACAAAGGTTTTCCTGGGATAATCTCAACAAGTTCAGTAGTTTCTTCCTTGTCTAAGGAGGCTAGTGATAAAGTATATAATTGAGTGATATCAGGGTGCCAAGTTTGTTGAAATTCAGAACTAAAAATATGTGACAATTCTGCAAAAGACCTTGGGTATTCAATGCAATTTGTGTTAGCCAAAAATAAGCTTAAGACTTGTTCATCTAATTGTTCTTGTATTCCTCTTACTTGTTCAAGTGTTAAAAAAGGTATGATGCAATCTTCCTCTCCATAAGGGTTTTCTAACCAAATAGGTATTTCCTATGCTAGTTGGGCAGGAGGGAAGAGGACAAGTTTTTGGCTATGTGTGCCATTGGATATAGTCATCTCACCAGACCGACAGTTGATAAAGGAATCTATTGTGGCCAACCAAGGGAGGCCAAGAACCACAGGGTGTCCTAGTTTGGAGGATGATTTAGAATAGATGACTAAAAAGTCTACTGGATATTACCAAGAAGCTAGAGTGACCATGACATCATCTAGACTTCCTGTAGGGCTAATGACTGACTTATCTGCCAACTCGATCATGGTTTGGGTTGGTCTTAACTGGTTGATTTGGAGCTTTTGCATAGTGTCAAAAGGCATTACATTAATAGCTACACCCAAATCAATGAGTGTGATTGGTAGAGAAATACCATTAATTTCAACAATGACAACTGGGTTTCCAGGGTCATTATATTTGTATGGCATTTCATAAATAAATTCAGATAATTGTCCCACTACCTGAACAAGAGGAGGTTCGTTCTTATTTCTTCCTAGTTTCTTAATGCAAAGATCCCTTATAATTTTGGTGTATATAGGGATATCTTTAATAGCTTGCAGCATAGGTATTTTTATGCACACATTTCGTAATTCATCTTCTATATCTCTGTGCAAGGGTGGGTCGGGTTTCTTCACTAATAGTCATTCGGGGTAAGGTGGGAGATTAGTTTGTTGGGGTACTCGTATAGAATGAGAAGTGATTGGGATAGGAGGAGAAGCCTCTTCTTCTGCAGGGGTGGTTTAAGTGTTTTCTTCCTCAGAATGATTATCATTTTCTTCCTGAATTATTACTGCAGGATCTAATTGGTTTACAACTTTCCCCGATCGTAGTTGAATTTCATAGGTGGGGAAGGTTTGAACTTATGTATTCTGCACAGGGTGGGTGGGTCGATTATTGGGGTTAGAGATTGGCTGGGCAGGGATTGTTGTTGGTCTTGGAGGATTGTGGGCATCTTGGTTTTGTGGTTATTGATTGGCATTTATAGATACTTCTTGCTGCTGATTAGGATTCAAGGGGGTTGTAAATTGCTGTTGTATAGGAGGTGGGAGTAAATCTTGCATCTGTGGTCGGTTGAATCCAGGTAGTAATTGGGAAATGTTTGCAAGGTATTGTGGATATGTAGGGTTAGAGGGATTTCCATACATAGGTCCCCTCCAACCTTATTGCCAAGGTTGAGTTTGTTGGGGTGTCCATTGTGGATAGGTCACTGGGGAAGGACCCCATTGTTGTTGTTGATATTGTGTATTAGGATCATAAAATGTATTGGGATTTTGGGATCTCCAAGGTCTTCTAGAAGGGTATGGTTGTTCTTGTGAGACTCCTCCCCTATACACGGCTTGTAGTTCAAGCAAGGTTGGACACTCAGATGTGGGGTGTTCTAGTGTACATAGACCGCAGATTTCTATGATATTTAATGGGCATTATTTCTCGTTGTTGTGATTCTTTCGACATCTATGACAAAATATTGCTAAAGCATCTTCTTCTTATTTATTTTTCAGTTTCAGAGTATCTAACTCGTTACTTATTGTGCTCAAGATGTTTGTTTTAAAGTTCTCCAATAAGTTTCCTAACTCAGTTCTGGTGACAGTCCCTGAGCTTTGTTTTTTATTTCTGCTAAAAGGATCTCTTGGTCCTTTGCCTATTTTAGCTTGTCCTCTTGAGTATCTCCTACAGTAGTCTACAATTTCTGAAAAAGGTTTTTGGTGTACATCTCTTGAACTCAACAAGTTTAAAACTTCTATGCAATCATCTCTGAGACCTTTCAAGAATATAATTCTTACTACAACTGGGTTTGTGGTGAATAGTTTTGACTTTTGATAGTTGTATAAGAACCTTTCTAAGTAGTCTTCAGGGATTTCATCTTCTGTTTGCTGCATTTTAAAAATATCATTTTTAACATTATCCTTACAATAGTCTTGGTATTTTCATAAAAATGTGTCTTTCATTTGATCCCAAGAAAGGATTGTATTTTCTCCTAAGCTCATGAACCATCTTAAGGCTGAATCTTTCATTGTAGCAGGAAAAAGCTTAAGTTTTTAGGCATTGTCTGAGTAGTTATTGCTTCTACATAATATGTCAAACTCGAATAAAAATAAATATGGGTCTTCAGTTGACATACTTCTGAAAGTGGGTGACGATGATAGTGGGATATTCTTCATGCTGATGTTTCTAGAAATATCCAAGATTGGAAACCCAAAGGTCTCAGTCTCTATGGCGGCATTTCCTTCTTCTTCTGCCATTCTATTGATGGATGGTTCAAAAACTGGATTTTCTGTGTCTCCTAAATGTTCAGCAGACTCACGTTCTGCCTGTACCAATACTGATTCTTCTGTTTTAAGTTCTTCTTCTGGAGCCTCGCTGGCTCCCCTTGAATTTTCTGTTGGTGGAATTTTTCCTGCACTAGTGTCAGTTGGATTAGGTGGGTGGGGGGGGGGGTTGTTTTTTAATCTTCGGAGCTTACAAATCTACCCTTGTTATCTCTATATCTATGCATAAAATGGAAATTTGATACTTTAACTGAATTGAAATCCTAATTCTATCTAGAAGGTAAGAAGGCAACCTGGCTTTGGAGAACCCCACTCTAGTGGCCGTGTGGCTCTTCACTCACGTGTTAAACTTTTTATCCTCCTCCCTCAAGCAACCTTAAAAAAAAAATTCATACAAATAATCTAGGCTAAAACTCACTTCCTACCGTTTGCAACTCCCCGACAACGACGCCAAAATGTTGTGTTGCTTATATGTTTAGTATAATGCACTCATCAATTATCAATCCGAGATTCATAATCAACAGAGTTACAAGACACCAGTAAGAAAGGTAATTTCTAATGTCACGAGTATAGAATTAAACTAGATTGTGTATGCAAGAAACAAATCGAAATAGCAAACTGAAATGCACTTTGGTTGTCTTTCACAAAGAGGCTATCTACTCCATTATGGCACATGCAAGTATGAGATGGAGTTGGTTTGACAGATCAACTCTGCTATCTGACCCAGAAAACTAACTATGCAATCCACACTTCTGAAAGGAAATCACACATCAATCATCAAAGCATAGCATGGGTAGTTCAATAGTCAATATGTTGGTTCTGCTGTGGTTCACAATGAACTTCACTAGTTCTTATCCAAATAGTGTTGACTATTGCTGCCAACATCTATGATCACTCAAGGAAATCAAATTCATGAGAACAAAAACAGGGCATATGCAAAAACATAGCAAATAAAGATCTCTAAACATTTATATAATGGAAATCGTAGTCTAAGTTATACTGCTATCATCTAACAAAGTTAAAGCTTTAGCTAATTTAATGTTTACACTACTGAAAACAAATGCTAATGCTAATCTATAAAGAGGATGACCTTTGTTGGGCAGTGGGCCCTTGCCACTTCAACAGGTCAGCTGTTGATGTCTACAGGAGGCTTGTCTTCAACAGACACATTATTCTTACTCACATTTCAAAACATAAAATCAAACTTTCGTTAACAACTCAACTCACACTTAATCATAGATAATCAGAATATGGAGATAAAATGACATTCCATTAATCTTTACTCAGAATACGTTCTGTACTATGATATGCTGCTTTACATATTGGCAATATGCTAACTCTCCTCCACTTCCACCATCCTTGCCATGACTATTTAATAGTCTTAATCGTGAAACACAAGGAGGTGAAGTGATTTGAAAATCAATTAGTTGTTAAGTTCAATCATTTGGTTACATATTTAACTTCATCCTCATGACACAAAGTGCATGAGGATGAGGCAACCAACAAACTCTTCTTCGTTATACTGCTATCATCTAACAGAGTTAAATCTTCAACTAATTTAATGTTTACACTACTGAAGACAAATGCTAATGCTAATCTACAAAGAGGCTGACCTTTGTTGGGCGGTGGGCCCTTGCTTCTTCAACAGGTCAGCTGCTAAAGTCTACAGCAGGCTTGTCTTCAACACACACATTATTCTTACTCACATTTCAAAACACAAAATCAAACTTTCGTTAACAACTCAACTCACACTTAATCATAGATAATCAGAATATGGGGATAAAATGACATTACATTAATCTTTACTCAGAATATGTTCTATACTATCATACACTGCTTTACATATTGGCAATATGCTAACTCTCCTCCACTTCCACCATCCTTGCCACGACTATTTAATAGTCTTAATCATGAAACACAAGGAGGTGAAGTGATTTTCAAATCAATCAGTTGTTAAGTTCAATCATTCGGTTACATCTTTAGCTTCATCCTCATGACACGAAGTGCATGAGGATGAGGGAACCAACAAACTATTCTTATCATAGCCTTGCTAAAGCAAATATACATCCACCAATTGGCTTAGGCGAGACCTGGAACTTAACTTAGTGTATTAGGCTCTTCCATATTAGTATCGGATCGTAACAGGTAGATGGTACCGGATCATGACAGTGCACAAAAGGTGGTATCAGATCATGACAGTGCGTGGCCGTTAGTACCGGATCACAACAGTGCATGGATGTTGGTATCGGATCACAACAGATGAGATTTTAGTACCGGATGCGTTTGGTACCGGATTCAGACATCAACAGTCTTGGTGCGCAGGTACCGGATAGCTAAGCTGGTACAGGAACGATGGATGTCTAGAGGTCAAAGATTTATATATGTGACAAATTGAAGCATTAGTACATGAAATATTTAATTCCCTAACTCAATAAACCACAAAATGCATGAATTAACCATACTTTACCTTATGAACTTATTACTGGCAAATGGTAGCGTTCTTGTCATTCACTCAAGCTTTAGGTAGTCCAAAAAGGTATAGGTGAAGAGTATAATAGGGTAATGGGGATGTCAATTTCAGGTCTCAACAAGGTCTACACCATGAAAATAGATGTGTTGAATTCAAACATTGTGAGACACCATTTGATTAGTGATCATTGATGTATACCATTAACAAACATGAGACAACCCACCAATAATGATAATGGGCATGAAGGTACCTAGTAAATTCTAGCAATGTGAATGAATGAGCTGATGTCGAACACTTGTAGAATCTATCCATTAGGAGAAATTGATGTATTCACACAGTCAATAGAGAGGAAATTTATCACTGATGACTGCAAGCTCCAACATACTAAAAATATTCTAGATCCTGATCCCAAAGAAAATTAGCCAAATTCAATGGGAAGACATCCTCTGGAAGAAGGGAATTAAGGCATCCCCTATCATCCAACACAAGGAATAGTAGAAGGCTGAATATTTTGAAGGACTTGGATGAAAGATTGAAATAACACACAACTAGGTACATCTCTTGCATACATCAATGTAATAGAACATGGAAGATACCCTTTGAGCAATGATAGATAATGAAAACCATTGATAGAGGTGAGGAATTCTACCAATGAGGAAAATGGAACCCAAGGTGTTTCACGAATCCCAAAGTGTGAATAATATATCGAAGTCGAACACATGGGAAACTTCTCAGTGAAAGACCAATGATGGAATGCCATATGCTAAGCAGAAGGTAACCTATCAATCATGTAAATACGCCTAGGGTGCTACTCTAGATCAAATTCTCAAAGCAATGTGTTTGAGTCGATAAGAGTTGACCTGCCAGTAGGAACTAAATGGGGACCTTCCATACTATCACAAGTATAAGACAAAGATTTTGGTTGATTCTGAGAAGTACTTGATAAAGGGAAGGACGACATGAAAAGTCAATATTTCTAAGGAGTAGCTAATACAATCCAAAAGTTCCCTTGAACAAAAGAACGACACAAAAGTGACTTGGGTAGCATAGACTCAAGAATGAAAAATGACATAAGTCTGTGATATAGGAAGGATCAATAGACTCTCCATAGTGGTTGGAATAATAACCAATCAGAGTAAAGACTCAAAGAACATGGTTTATTCTCCTAAGTCCATACTAAACCCAATCCATTGAGATGAGGACTCAAAACTTAGTGCTTCATTCAAATGAGACATGACTACTTCCAAACATACTAAGAATTTGACTCTTCCCCATCCTCTTTTTTTGTATTTTCTTTTTTTTCTTTTTCATGTTATGAAAGTGTGAAAAATAATAAAAGAATACTATTATATAGTGGAGGAAATGAGTATCGTGAACAAGCAAAACTAGTTCCAAGTGCACAAAACATACCTATACTCAATGCAAGAAACATGTGGAGGATATGAACACTTGGGGGAATGTTTCCTCCACAGATATAGGTCCCAAGGTGAAAATGAAATTAATGCAAAGGTTGGAAATTGAGAGAATTCATAAGAAATAGGCTAAATGATAGCAAGTTGAATCCGACATTAGGCTTAAAAGTGAAGGCAAGAAAAATGCAATCTAGTATCACAAATCGACACAAAAAATTGGGAGCCTCATGAGGTATTAGCTAGAATAAGGCTGAGAAGAAGTTATGAGTCTTCAATGCAAAGTCATGACAAGACTAAATAGGGTTCCCGACCCTATAGAAAACTCCAGCATGAGCACCAAATTAAAGAGGGTTCTAACTACGACACCCATGAATGGTAGGATGTACCACATGAATTACAACAGTTCTAAATGACAAAGAGATCTCTATGTCACAACTCGATGGGGTCAATCCTAAGGAAAAATGAACCAAAAAATAGATAATGAAAAATGCATGGAAGGAAAACTCTAACCTAAATGCTAGTTTTGAGATCATTACCTGTTAGAAGGGATTGAGATGATGAAAATGTAACAAATAATTTTTTTTTTAAAGTCCTGTACATATGACCAAAAACACTCATGCACAAGTTAATAAATCCAATATATAAACCTTTAATAATAACTTGTGTTATGGAATATAGAGTTTGAAAACAACAAACCTTAAAATTGCAATATGGTACAAATCATCGAATAGCCTTACGAGTTATTGATAGTAATTATTTAGGTAAAGCCCATTGTTAGGCTCAGGCCAAGGGTTTTTCTGGTAATCAATTTGTAATGTTTCGAGTTCGGAAAGAAAGAACAATATGCGATGCATAAATGTGGTTGTATGAAGAATACCTCTAGAAAAAAAATGAAAATGGAAGTTGACAAGCTTTAGAAGGATCTCTCTACAATCGCCAATCACATTATCATTATGACAACCATCATCACCCTCTTTTTATAATATTTGAGTCTTATGCTGCATGTTCCACCCATGCAAAAGTACACTTTACTAAATATTTAAATGCTTAATATTCGTCTTTACATGTGCCACACACATACACAAGTGCATATGTAATTACCATTTAAAAATTATAAATAAATAATTTATTTACTCACTTTTTCTTGTCTCCTAAATTTACTCCTAAGTGTTTCTTAGATCATTTTCAATTTTTTTTATTTGTGTGTTACATGAGTAGTTACATGTCCTTGTCATTTATTATCTCTCTTTACTTCAACTCTAGTTTACCTTTTTTAAGCTCATAATTCAAATTAAATTAGGATTCTCATTCCTAATTCTACTCCATGATTTATGGATGCTCTTGAATTAAAATTTTCTTAATAAATAATTCATTTAAATTAATATCATGTACAAATTTATAAGCTATGTTTTCTTCTTTTTTATTTTTTATTTCAATTTTAACTTTATTATGAATAAATAATAAAAATCAAAGTATGCCATTTTAGGTTATTGATTTGATTTCTCTTTTCTAACTAAAATACACTAAATTATTGTTTTCCCTTAAATGAAATGTATAATAACAATTTTCTTTGTACATTTTATTCGATTTACTATTCTTCATCCACTGTATTTAGTAAAAATACCAAGGGTGCCATGTACATTATACCTTTCAAGAATTACTTAACATACTTCAAGGGTGCCATGCATAGATGCCCTTCAAGTATATGACTTATGATTGATAAGGAAATGGAGCAACAATGGAGACATTGTTAACTCAACTATGTTTCCTTTATTGAGAAACTATTGGTTACTGATGAATAAGGTTTTCACCTTTGGTCGATTCTCTTGAGTGACCAAACTCATGGCCTACTCTCATAGCAATGTTCAACCTCCAAACAAAAGTGTCCTACATTTTTCAACTTTAACCACAAAAGAAGTGCTAGTAGGTGGAAACATGGATGTTGTTAGGAAGAGCGTCCATCGTCCCTTTAGAGATTATCTTTAGGTTTAAGCCGTAGTTATCTATATACAATGGAAAAAAATTCTTTTCATTTTCACATTTTATATTTTATTATTAAACAAAGTTTCTACATTTAAAGTATTTACACTTTAGCTTAAATAAAACACATATATTTATTTGAAAATAAATAATTCTCAAATGTGTTTTTTCTTAAGAGGTTACAAGTTCAAATCTAGAGGGGTGGGGTATGTATATCTAGGTAGACTTTAGCAGTCAAATTGCTTCGTGGAAGGACTTTAGCAGTCAAATTGCTTCCTGGGTTAAGAACATGTGTTTTTCCTAAGAGATCAAGTGTTCAAATCTAGACGGGATTAGAGTATGTATACCTCTAGAGAAAATAACGAGAGATCCCTTATCTAAACAAACATTCAACTTTTTCTTTTTAAACTTTTTAACCTTAAATATGGAGTTCCAACAAATTTTGTTCGAATTTAAAAAAAAATTGATAAAAAAAAATATAATACAGAAAAAAAAAAAA
>ML823170.1:2160-18433 GCA_009831015.1 Picea engelmannii
TGATTGTCTATCCCTTCTCCTTGGCGGCATGGAGAATTCTCCTTTTCCCCGCTACAGAAAGCAAAGAATCTTTTCTAAGCTCTGATACCACTTTGACGCAGGCGCGCTCGCAAGCACGACCACTCACATGATCTTCTCTTCTCTACTGGCTCGAAGAACACTAAGGCTCTTCTATTTCCCTATTGGGAAATCCGTACCCATAGCAAACTCTCCATAGGGTCTCCTCTTTACAATCGGGATATCGGACTAAATCTCGCGAGTTCGTGAGTCGAAGCTTCCGACTCTTCCTTTCCAATCTTGCGATAACCGAACTAACGATACGGTTATGACTCCTTTCCTTGTCAGTGCCCTCCCCACATGTAACCATAGACTAGGGCTTAAATATCAGCGCCTCTCATAACTCGCACCTTCGTGAGTTCGTGAGTTGAATTCTCGTGCCCTCCTGTTACAATCTCCCGATACGCGATAGGTCAACGACGGGTTGACTCCTCCCTTGGCGCTTTTCGCTATTCGCAACCTCCCAGGTTGAAGCGTCAAGCCTTCACATTCTTATCCCGCGAATCCACGAGATGCGAGAATTCAACGGAGTGTTGACTCCTTTCTCCAGGTAGCGTGTGTCCACCCATCAACCACGTGGGTCTCACCTTATGGCTCTACCATGTGTCCACGTGAGCCTCCGCTCTCGGCACTTCATGACTTCTGATGTCGAAAGTGACCCCTCTCAACCTCCGAACCCCGAATGTGCGATAGGCGATGGGATTCTCGATCCAACGGTCCTCCTACGACCCAAATCCAATGGTTATTCTTCTTCTCGCTCCTCGCGTCTTCGCGACTTGGAGTACCCAATGCTTGGTCTCTCACCTTGCGAACTTCTGAGTCCGCGAGATCTCTCGATCTTTGCCACCTATCCTCCTCAGATGGATGGCTCCTGGTCTTCTCGCCACTTCAAGGCCTCTCGTGTCCTCGCGCTTCGCGACCTTTGACACTAAGTTCTCAGTCCTTCTACTCACTAAATCCTGATATACGATGTGCCACTTGTCTTCTTGTTGACTCCTGTGGCCCCACACCATTCTCGTAATCATCGGGATATTGTGTATCGTAATTTCACGACTCCCTTTGCAATATTACGAACTTTTAATCCCCGAAACCCTGATATGTGAATCCACGAGCAGATCCAGCGGTCCTTTTATGACTCGGATCAACGACCCTGCCCCTCCTGAGTTTTTTTAAACCTCCCGGGGATACTTGCAGTATCTCCCCTGCACCTCCTTGAGATCTGACGACTCATGGGATATCGCGAATCCTCCTCGGAGGATACCAACCGTCCATCCATCTTTAATGAAATATGCGAAAAGGCTCAAGTGTTCCTCCGGGGAACACGTCTACCTGCACGCAAACTTGCAACGTCTGTTTAAACACTTCCCGGCACAAGCTCCTTGTTCTTGTCTTGGTGTTTACTCGAAGGTTCTATAACTCTTGAGCTTTTCCACAGCTTCAAGTTCTCAGAAATAAAGCTCTTGCTCGCACTCATTGCGGCAACCTTCAAACACTTTCAAGTGCTTGAATACTTCGACTCTGCGCACACTTGCAACAACAGTCCTTCAACACTTACTCAGGTTCACAACCCTGAACTTCCTTTGGCCTGTGCACTCCTCGCATGGCTCCTATGCTTGTCTGCACTTGTGGGTGAATGAGAACAAAAGCTAAACTACCTAAGCCTTTTTGTCAATGCACTCCTTGCGGACAACTTTGACTGCACTCCTTGCAGGAACTCTTGCTCAGATAGAGAAACAATTGAAACTCATTCCTTCACTCTTTCAGACTTCAAACTCAAACATGAAATCATATACACATCATATAAAGCAAATGTATAACATGAAGAAACCTTTCATGAGCATAACATCAATACACAGAGAACAACACAAACCATGAATTTAAACCAATTCTTTCTATTAATTCAAATGTCTTTACATGGGTGTTCTTACAAAGCTCTTTGCATGCTCTTGCTCTTCCTTCTTCAGAATAATGTTACAATGCACAATGAGGGTGTCTATATCCCGTTTCCCTCTTGCGCTCTAAAACTGTCTAATCTAGAATTAAATTCTATCTACCTCCATTAACTACTTTAAATGCATTCTATCTACTAAGGACAAGAGGGAGTTGCTCAAGGTGCCGTTACATTACACAAGTGCGCCTCGTCTTAATGGCTTCATTTAAGATTGTGCAACAACTTCAAGGAACTTTCAAAATTTGGGCTGGCGCTTTCCAGCTGTCCATTGTCTTCTGCGCTAGCTCGTTTGATGTGGGCGATGCTCCTGCATCAAGATAAATGTATCAGTTTAATGTGTCCGTTACCATACTCATGGCATAGTTTGGTTTTGGCCATAGGTAGTAATACAAATGCCTTGAATTTTGATGAAATGGTCTCATCCTTGTTGTCGAAGGAAAAGAGACAGAAGAATATGGAAGGACAGAGCAAAGACGCATAATTTACAAGAGGTCGTTCCCAAGAAATAAATATATCTAAGTTCTCAAGTGGGAGATCCAAGTCTAAGGGTAGATCTAAATCTCCCAGAAAGTTTTTAAAGTTATGTTGGATATGTGGAAAAGAAGGGCACTACAAGAAGCAATGTAGATCCAAAGTTGAGAAAAAGAAGGGATCTGAAGAATATTCTTCTACAAAAGAAAAGACCTCCAAGGAAAAAGTATGGGATGTGTACTTGGCTTCTTCAAGGACACATGCATATCATGAGGCATGGTTGGTTGAATTAGGTGCATCCTTTCATATGACTCCCCACAGGGAGTGGTTCTGTGAATATGAAAGGTATCATGGAGGTAATTTTTTCTTAGGTGATGATTCGACAACCATAATCATAAGAAGAGGAAAATTCAAGTTGAGGCTCATAGATGGAAGGATTAGAACACTGCCTGGTGTTCTGGACATCCCAAGTTTGGCCATAAATTTTATTTTTTTAAGAAAAATGGATGATGCAAGGGTAAAAACAATATTTGAAAAGGAAACATGTAGGTTAGTTCGAGGAGAAATGGTGTTGTTGAAAGGAGTTTGGTTTGGAACTCTATATAATCTTCAAGGAAGAACTATTAGTGATGGGTTTAATAATTATGTTGTTCCTGATATTGGAGTTGAAGAAGAAATAACTCCTATAGTCTCTGGAGAAGAGGTTATGTTGTGGCATCAAATTAAGACTGGGGAATATCGGAGAGAAGGGTCTTTGACTACTACAAGGTAAAGGTATGGTTGAAGGTATGTCTAACTGCTCTCTGGATTTTGATTTATGTGAACATTGTGTATATGGGAAGCAGAATTGGGTAAGATTCCCTTCTGGTGCAACGAGGAAAGAAGGAATTTTACAACTAGTTCACAGTGATGTTTTTGGACCTGTATCAGTCCCATCATTGGTAAAATTTGTGTACTGTGTCTCATTTATAGATGAATTCTCGAGGAATACTTGGATATATTTCCTCAAGAAGAAATTTGAAGTCTTTGACAGGTTTAAAGAGTTTAAGGCTCTTGTTGAGAATTAAACAGAGAAAAAAATCAAGGTGTTGAGGACATGTAATGATCCAGATGGATATCGGTGGCCACCCACCTTTTCCAACTGGCTCAAAATAGTATTTTGACAATTTTGGCAATTTACTATTTTTAGCAGTTTTAACTTCTGGGGCCATTTTGAGGACCTAAATGAAGGTTTTTCAGGATCGAGCTCCTCAATGATAGTCAAAGGCATGATTGAGACCCCAAAATGAATTTCCTCTATGATACCTTTCCAATGGGATATCACACGCCTAAAACAGAGATCGTATGTAAAAGTTACGACCCGAGGAAGTTGATGTACTAACTTACCCAAACGGGGCCCACATGACTTTTGGCGCTTCATATCCTAGGGTTAGGTTTTTGGATGTCTAGGGTTTTTGGCATTCTTTCTTATTTTAAAAATGCCTTCAAAGCCTCATTGTAACCTTCTTCTTGCGAATGCGTGTTGCCATCACATCTCTTCTCAGAGATAAGTCGCCACCATTCTAGTAAGATTGTTTCCACTGCATTTTATAGTTTCAGCTTATTTTGTTATTGAATAGAAAACCTGTTTTAATGTATCTCTGTTATTTTGTGTTAAGAACCTGTTAATAATCTATATTCATTTTGTTCTTCTCATAAAATCCATATCAGTGGTATCAGAGCGGTCTTCTCCTTGTCGTCTTAATGCATGTCCCCAATGAGGTCAGAGTACAAAGAATTGGGTCTTGAGCTTGTTTCTCTTGAGGACAGAAGCTCTCACATGCCCAAGCAACCTCCCATGGCAGGAGAAAAGAAATATGACAGGACAGGAGATCCTTTCAAACTGTTTATTGAGGAATCCCTCACGCAACCGAGGAACGAGATGATGGATAGTTTCGTGCAAATCCTTTGGCGACTACCAACGAGCGATGCATCTTCTTCGAACGAAGGCGCCACCCCCTTCAAGGTACAAATAAACTTCGATATTCCTATATTTGAAGGTCAGATAGATGCAGATGTTGTAGACAAGTGGTTGAATCTACTAGAAGGGTATTTTTTTGTCCATAACTTTTCGAATAGAGAAAAGATTACTTTTGCCCTCCTCAAAGTCCTTCCCCATGTCAAAGATTGGTGGGAAACTTTCTGTGAGCAAAAGGAAAAAAAGGAAACCTCATTATTTTCAGTCATGGCCACCTGGAAATCCTTCAGGGATGTTATTAAGGAACAATACTACCCTGTTGGAATTTATGATGACCTATATACTAAATGGACCACACTGCGGCAAGAAAGAGACCAAGCAATGCCGGATTTCACAAATATCTTCCATACCTTGCGCACCAAGTTGGGTATCAAAGATTTAGAGAGACATATGGTGCTCAAGTATCGTGGTGGTATGCATAGATAAATTCAGACCGAAATGGAATTTCTAGACATTTCATCCTTAGGCGCAGCCTACCAATAGGTCGTCAAAATCGAGCAAAAGCTCAAACAAAAGACACGCCAATTTGGGCCTGGGAAACCCTCACAAAAAAATCCAAGAAAGGGCGGCCCCAACCCACCAAACAAAGGACATAGAAAATATGGACAGTATAAGGACAACTAGTCCAAGCCGCAAGCAAAGAAGGACACCAGAAAGACAAAGAAAGATATCGAGAAGTGGTGCGAATTCCATAAGAGCCCTTGGCATAACACTGTTGATTGTCACTCAAAGTAGTTGTTGGTGGCCGAAGTGAAAGCCTCTGAATCAGATGTGGATTCTCACTCAAAGCCAGAACCAAAAAGGGGAAGATGGATCATTGACACAGAACCTAGTGCCACCATTGCTACCACCAAGCTCTAGCCTAGTGACCCAGACGAGCCAGAAGAAGGAGAGCTCCTTTTCCATTCACAAATGTGGGTAAAAGGAACCCCGCTACACTTCATCATCGATAGCGGTTACCAGAAGAACCTCATCTCAATAGAGGTTGTCAAGCAGTTGGCCCTGCCAACAATGCCGCACCCACAACCCTACACCATTGGATGGCTCCACCAAGGAAGCAATCTTTGCGTCAGCCAACAATGTCGATTGTCGTACGACATCAAGCCCTTCAAAGACGAGGTATTGTGTGATGTTTCTCCTCTCAAAGTTTGTGATGTTCTTTTGGGCCAACCTTATTTATGGAAACGTCATGCTATATATGAGTCTAGGCCTTGTAGTGTTATTATTACTTTGAACAGGAAATTGTACAGGATACTCGAGGCAGTCCCACCAAGTGTTATTTCCTTGATCTCGGCTAAGAAATGCAGGAAGGTCATCTCTCAGACGGGGAAGTTTGTCCTCTTCATGATTCTCTCTCAGAATAAGTGAAAGATCACAACCACATCCAAGGTCTCTGCGACTGACCTCTCCACACAGCATAAGAAAGTATATAAGGTCATGGAAGAATACTCAGATATCTTCTCCTCACCTACAGGGGTACCTCTGCACTACCAGGTCAAGAACCCCATCGATCTAACCCCCGATGCATCGCTGCCCAATGGGCCAGTCTATCGTCGCTCTTTTTTAGAGAATGAGGAGATCAAGCGACAGATCCAAGAACTGCTCCACAAGGGGCACATCCACCCTAGCTCATCACCTTGCAGGAGACCAATCGTGCTGGTACAGAAGAAATATGGAACCTGGCGACTATGTATTGATTATCGGGCTCTAAATAAAATCACAGTCAGAAATCGATACATAATTCCCTGAATCGATGACCTCCTTAATCAACTCATGGGGGGAAAGTACTTCAGTTAGATTGATCTGAAGTCTAGCTACCACCAGGTCTCGATAGAACATACAAATGTATGGAAGACCGCTTTCAAGTAAAAGGAAGGCCTTTTTGAATGGTTGGTCATGCCCTTTGGTTTGACAAATGCTCCAACCACTTTCATGAGGATGATGGACGATATCCTGCAACCATTCACCAATACTTTTGTAGTGGTGTATATGGATGACATTCTAATTTATATCAAGACTTGGGCTGACTATGTGCAGCATATTCAGCAGGTTTTGCACACCCTGCGACAGCACAAGCTATACGCCAACTTGGAAAAATGCTCCTTCGGCATGGACAGGGTCCATTACTTGGGCTACATCATTGATCAGTATGGCGTACATGTGGATCCAGCCAATATCCAAGTCATTCATGACTGGCCAGCCCCAAAAATACTCACTGAGCTTCGAAGCTTCTTGGGCCTTGCCAATTTCTACCGCAGGTTCATGTTGGGATTATCCCATATTGCATGGGCCCTCAGCCAAATAAACAGGGGTGGTCGTAAGGAGAAATTTGAGTGGGGCCGGTCCCAACAACAAGCGTTCGATGATTTGGAGAAATGCTTGTGATCAACCCCAATAATTTCACTACCAGACTTGCAACATCCCTTTGAAATCGTGACAAATGCTTCAAGCTATGTTGTGGGCGTCGTTCTCACTCAGCACGCCCACCCCGTGGCCTATCATAGTGAGACATTATCAGATATTGTTCGTAAGTACCCTACTTACGACAAAGAAATGTACTCCATTGTGTAAGCATGTTTTCAGTGGAGACATTACATTCTTGGAAAGGAGACAGTCATCCACACCAATCATAAGCCACTAAAGTTCATGCAGACATAGGGAAAATTGCAGAATGACCGCCATCAAAAGTGGTCCACATACTTGCAGCAATTCCACCTCAACATCAATTATAAAACAGGAAGCACCAATCGTGTCGTTGATTTCCTCAGCAAACCTCCAGTCGTGACACTCACCACGGTGCTAGACTCTTGCGGCCATGAGACATCTGGATGGCCCCAACTATATGAGACAGAACCTGACTTCGCCAACACCTACCAAATGTTGGGTGCAAACGCAATTGTCGATAATTTCCATCTTCAGGATGGGTTGTTGTGTCATCTGGTTCATATCTGTGTTTCATCAAGTGAGCGAGAGAAGCTGATCTAGGAAGCCCACTACAGTTGGGTGGCAGGACACTTTGGCGTTGAAAAGACAGTGGTGATGCTACAAAAATATTTCTACTGGCAGAAACTTCGACAGGAGGTCAGCAAGTATATCAGGTCCTGCACTACTTGTGTTATTTCCAAACCGACCACTAAGAAACAGGGCATGTACACCCCTCTTCCTACTCCTAACAGGCCATGGGAATCCATATCAATGGACTACATGTCGGGCCTCCTGTCCACCAAGCGGGGAAATGACTGTTTTTTTGTGGTTGTTGATCATTTTTCTAAGATGGCGATTCTAGTTTCCTGCAAGAAGAGCATCACAGCAGAGGCCACTGCCAAGCTCTTCTTTGAACGAGTCTGGGTACATTTTGGAATCCCACAAGCCATTGTCTCATATCGGGATAGTTGATTTCTCAGCACATTCTGGTCGAGCCTCTGGTCACTATTGGACACCAAGCTCACCAAATCCATAGCCTTCCACCCCCAAACAGATGGCCAAACCGAGGTTGTAAATCGAATGATTGTGCATGTCCTTCGCATGTATAATTCAAAGAACCCTTGCACATGGGATGAGATCCTTCCATGTGTCCAACATAGCTACAACCGAGCCCTGCATAGCTCAACCGACCACAACCCCTTTCAAGTCGGGTTGGGATTCCAACCATTGGGTCCCATAGATGTTTCACTTCCCCTTGCATTCACCTCAACCAACTCATATCTTGCTCCAAATGAAGCTGACAAAGCCACCCGGTTCATTGAGAGGATCCAACACATCCGCCAATAGGTTTAGGATATCCTACAGAAATCCAATGACAAGTACAAACAATGCCATGATTAACATCAGGTGCCACATAAGTTTCAGGTGGGCGACAAAGTTTGGTTGCACTTGCAGAAAGAACACCTTATAGGACCCCATCAGAAGCTTCTCCCACTCCGTTATGGGCCATACACTATCACCAAGGCCATAGGGGATAATTCTTTTGAGCTCAACATTCCTCCTTTCCTTGGCCTACACCCAGTGTTCAACGTGGATCTCCTTCGCCTTTATTTCCCACCATTATTTGACACCTCAAAAGTAGAAAAACAACTGACACCAACAGAGCTCAACCCCGACTGCATACAATAGTCATCTAATGATCATATTGTGGACAGACAGATCAAGGGAAATCGAAAAAAAAGGATCCATCTTTATCGAGATATCAAAGCAAGGCAGCTCCTACACCAAGGCAAGTGGCTCACCCGGGGCCAAATTCAGCAGAAAATTTCTCATCTGATAGGGGACCTCAATGAAATGGAGACCATTGCTTCATAAGGAGGGAGAATTGATCTAGATGGATATCAGTGGCCACCCACCTTTTCCAACTAGCTCAAAACAGTTTTCTGACAATTTTGACAATTTACTATTTTTAGCAATTTTAACTTTCGGGGCCATTTTGAGGGCCTAAATGAAGGTTTTTCGGGATTGAGATCCTCAATGATCGCCAAAGGCATCATTGATTCTCAAAAATGAATCTCCTCGATGATACATTTCCAACGGGCTATCACACACCTAAAACAAAGATCGTATGAAAAAGTTACGACCCCGAGAAGTTGATGTAATAACTTACCCAAACGGGGCCCACATGACTTTTGGCACTTCATATCCTAGGGTTAGGTTTTTGGATGTCTAGGGTTTTTGGCATTCTTTCTTATTGTAAAAAGGCCTTCAGAGACTCATTGTAACCTTCTTCTAGTGAATGCGCGCTGCCATCACATCTCTTCTCAGAGATAAGCCGCCGCCATTCCAGCAAGCTTGTTTTCGCTGCATTTTACAGTTTCATCTTATTTTGTTATTGAATAGAAAACCAGTTTTATTGTATCTCTATTATTTTGTGTTAAGAACCTGTTAATAATCTGTATTCATTTCGTTTTTCTCATAAAATTTGGATCATATAATGGCAGAGAGTTTTGCGGGAATGAATTTGAAGAATTCTGTAAAAAGTGCGGTATAGGAAGGTAGAATCCTACTCCATATAAACCTCAGCAGAATGGAGTTTCAAAAAGGATGAACAAGACGTTGATGGAAAAAGAAAGGTGCATGCTCAATGGTGTCGGGTTAGGGAAAGAATTATGGGCAGAGGCAGTGGGTACTGCATGTTACCTGGTCAACAGATCACCCTCATCAACGTTGTATGACAAGACTCCACAAGAGGTATGGACTGGTAAGAAACCTTCTCTCACACATATCAAGGTATTTGTTTGTGATGAATATATTCATGTTCTAAAGGAAAACATGAGTAAGCTAGATAAGAAGGTTGAAAAGTGTATCTTTATTGGATATAAATATGGTCTCAAAGATTATAACATTTGGAACCCATAAACTAAGAAGGTAGGCATGTATACCCGAGATGTGGTATTTAAAGAAATGAATGATGTTGTTAAACAAGAAGTCCTACCAAGTAAGGAAGAACCAGAGAAAATAGAGTTTGATTTAAAGGATGATGAATCAGACTCTATAGAAGAATAGGAATAAGAAGAAGAAGATCCTCATACTCTAGTATTGAGGAGATCGGTTCGAGAAAGAAGGCTACTAGAAAGGTATACTCCATCTGATTTCCGTTCAAATTTTTCTTTGTCAATTACTAATGATGATCCTAGAACTGTCAGGGAGGCAGTGGATTCAGATAATGGAAATCTCTAGAAAAAGGCCATGGATGAAGAAATGGCAGCCTTGGATAAGAATGAGGCTTGGGATCTAATGGAGTTAACGACTGGAAGACAACCCATTAGTAGAAAATGGGTATTTAAAATGAAGTTGAATGCAGAAGGAAAAGTGGAGAAACACAAAGCTCAGTTAGTAGCAAAGGGTTATTCCCAGATTGAGGTAATTGATTTTGGTGAGATATTTTCTCTTGTTTCCAAGTTAACCTCTATAATATTTTTGTTATTTGTTGATGTTGCATTTGATTTTGAAGTAGAATAGATGGATGTGAAGACAACATTCCTACATGGGGATCTGGAAGAAGAAATCTATATGAAGCAGCCAAAAGTTTATGTTGTGAAGGGAAAGAAGGAGATGGTATGGAAGCTAAAAAAGTCCTTGTATGGTTTAAAACAATCACCAAGGATGTGGTATCAAAAATTTGATACTTATATGCTGGGACTTGGCTTCACAAGAAGAAAAGAGGATCATTGTGTGTATTTTAAATTAATTGGTGATCATTTGATTTATTTAGTCTTGTATGTGGATATCATGTTGTTGATAGGAAACAACAAGGATATTATCCAAGATGTGAAAATTCAATTGTCCTCTAAATTTGCACGAAGGATATTGCTACTTCAAATTTCAATTTGGGCATGGAACTTAAAAGAGATCGAAAAAAGAGGAAACTCTGGTTAAATCAGAGAAAATATGTCGAGACAATATTGTAGAGGTTTAATATGCAGGAATGTAAACCAGTCAAGGTTCCTATTCCTGATGGTGTAAAGTTATCTGTGAATCAGTGTCCCAAGACACAGGAAGAGGAGGAGGACATGTCTCATGTTTCATATGCGAGTGCAGTTGGCAGTTTGATGTATGCAATGGTCTGTACTAGACCGTACATTGCACATGCAGTGGGAGTTTTGAGCAGGTATATGTCAAAACCAGGGAAGGAGCATTGGACAACAGAAAAAAGGGTTTTCAGTTATTTGCGTGGCACTGCTAGCTATGGATTGTGCTACCAAGGAAGACCAAGATTGGACATAGTGGTGGATATACATTGCTTTGTGGATGCAGACTCAGCTGGAGATCTGGATCGTAGGAGATCTACAAGTGGGTATGTGTTTAACCTGTTTGGAGGAGCAATAAGTTGGATGAGGAAAAGATAGGTTGTAGTGGAACTTTCAACTACAGAAGTTGAATACATGGAAGTCACCCATGCAAGTAAGGAATCAATATCATTACAAAGATTGTGTTCAGGTATTGGGTTGGTACAACAAGCTATAAGGATAGATTATGATAGTCAGAGTGCAATTTTTTTGGTGAAGAACCCGACTTATCATTCAAAGACAAAGCATATTGATATTCAATATCACTTTGTGAGAGACATGGTTTAAGAAAATAAAGTGTTATTGTTGAAGGTGGATGCTTTGAATAATGTTGAAGATTCATTAACAAAATTTGTGAGCTCCGAGAAGTTCTCTTGGTGTAAATGATCCATGAGCATTTCTGCCTTGGATTGTTGACTATGTAACCCTGTAACCTTCTATATGAAAAGAAAATAAAAAGTGGGAGAATGTTGGGTATGTGTTATACCCTTTGCGGGAGTTTTAGTGTCTGTGTTTCACTAGGCGCACATGGGGGAAAAATCCCCCAGTGCGGGGGTTCGAGGGCAGCGACCCCGATAATTTTTTTTCCTCGGGAAACGTGTCGCATTTTTGGGCGGTTTTTCAGCACATGGTTTTTTTGCCGATGGTTTTCTATTTTCGGTTAAGGAATTAGGGTTGTTGACTAATCCAAGTCATTGGGTTAGGGTTTTGGATGCCCCTGGATCCTATATGTATATTGTATTGTAAACAATGTATCACAATGAATGAATATAGAATATGTTGGTTTTCCCAGGGGAAAAATATATGTGTAATGTTTGTATTTTCCGTTGTATATTTTATGTTCTTTTACTGAAAATATGTTTGCAATAAATATTGTACAAGGTTAAAATCTACATCCATCACTTTGAATCTTTTTACAGTGAGACATAATCAATTTTTTTACAAAGCATTGAAATTTTTTAGGCTTCAAATTTTGGACTTTTATACTTTTATATCACTAGGCATGAAATTTTATCAAACTCCATTATCTTTTTCAAACTATTTAAATAGAATGAGTTTTTATTTTTTTATATTTCTAATTTAAATAGTTTGGTCTTGACATTTTTTCACACTCTCATTTGGATGAAGGTAAGTAGTGGGCAGTGGGGCTTGAGGGTATGCATGTTTGCATGTTCAACATAAAAATTCACATTGTCAACCTCTCACCACCCACCTTTCCAAGGGACGCATAAATACACACCTCCACCCTTTACCACACACCTTCTCAATAGTGCATGGGAGTGTGCATTTATGCAAAATGCACACATGAAAAACCTCACCCCCCAACACCCAAATTTTCTCTCGATGGATGCACTCATGGGGGTGGAGGTGTACTTTTGTCCAAAGCACACACATGAATGCTCTCATCCCCCCACAACCAATCCTCCCAAGTGATGCACAAATGCACACCTCCACAGCCTACCCTCTTGGGGGCGGATGTACAAATGCACATTTCCACCTGCCTCCTAGAGGATGCACACCTCCACAGCTCATACTAGAGAGATATCAACTCACTTTATTGAAAATAGGCTAAAGTTGGAGACATTTTACAAAATGAACACAAATCCTAATTTGAAAGGGTCTCGTGTGTCTTATGGAGCTTGTTGTAGTTCTAAGTATTTGAAAAGTGTGTGAAATTATAAGAACCATATTGTAAATGAGGTATACATCCTCGTGTTACACAAATCCATGGGAAAAGAGGATTTTACATGTGATGCATAAAACAATGATAAAACATTGCAATCTTTCAAGCTGGTCTACTACAACGTGATTTATAGGTTGAGGATAAATATGTCAAATTAGATTTGTGAGTTTTGGCCACTAGGGAGGTTAAAATTGATTCTATGTGACTAGTGCAAATCTTCCTCCATTGGAGAGTTTGTCCAATTTGAAGCTTGTAAAATTAGAGTGTTTCCATAACGAGAGGGACTTGGGAAAAGGGACTTCAAGAATGTGTAGTGGATCACCAATGTGAGAGATTTTAGCTTTGATATGTAAGCGCCATAGAGTATGGTGATGTGAGACAATGTAGAAAGGAAATGGACCGAATTGAGCCTTGCATGGCTGGATTATCACCACACACTACAACCATAAGAATTATTTTTAATCGAATCATGTTAAAAAATAACTTTAAACACTTGAAATACCTTACAAAAAAGTACATTGAAGGATTTTTTTACCAATATTTGGACCTATTTGTATAATATTAGTCGAAAAAATGGTCTCAAATTAAGTTGAAATACTAGTTGAGGTTAAGGTCAAGACAAGGGTTGTAAATATGGTTGAATGTTTTGTCTAATATTTGTAGTCAAAATTATGGTCATCAATAGCGTCGAATTACAGATAAGAATGTTATTTTCCAATAATATTTAGGTCAAAATAATGGTTGTTGTAGGCACTACCATTTAGGTTAAAAAGTGTGTTTCTTAATTGAAATTTATTGCAAAATTTCTAGTAATGGTCTTGAAAATTAAGTCAATATTGAACTTCGTTATATTACGAGATACTGATAGAAATCTTTATTTAAAAAAAAAAACAGTTCTCAATATTGACCTCAAGTAAGATCGTGGACCTAATCATAGGTCAAATCCTGATATTGAGATCAAGTCTCAATTATGATCTTTCATTAAACATGTAAGGTCCTCAAGTAATGTTAAGGCACTAAGGTCCAAGTCCTAAGCTTAGGGAAGGATGTAGCCCTCAACTTTGGTTAAGGAATCAAGGAACTTGGTCCTAATCTCTATAGCTAATGAATGAACAGATTTTACTTAGCAAAAAAAGTCATTCTTAGAAAAGGAAAAAACATTAAACATTGAATGGAATATATGAACTTTGGCGTTGGGTAATTAGAGGGCCCAATGACAAAGTTAATCATTTGTTGTTGGGCCCTCTGATGACGCGAATGGGTTATGATTAAGGTAAAGCAACAATCAAGTATGGCTGTTTTTTTGCATCTTCTATGGATATTTTTCTTAAATAATCGAGTACTCGAGAAGATTTCTAGTTATTGGAATTGACAAGTCCAAGCAAACTACCAAACTTATTGTAATGCCCAATCAATTACACCCGGGATCTTGACATGGTACTTGTTGTTTCCATCATACACAGTTGAAAATTGCATATGAAAATATGATTCACACTTTATCTTTTCCTAGTCGCTCTTCTTGTTAACTAAAGAGCCACAAGACCGGTCCAATAAAACTTCAAGAACCATCTCTATGTTATCAATGACAATTATAAAAATAAGTTCCAAATCAACATTCTTGCCACTTATATTGAGGACATCGTACAGCCTTGTTCATATGTGGTTAGTAATAATAGACCACCATAGGAAGAGCATTCACATATTGGTTTTCCACAATATCATGGAGAAAATGGATTGTGTCCTAAGTGAATTTTTCCAACAATTAATATACATGTTTTCATTTTCTTTATGATTTTAACAATTCCTTATCAAAAAAGAAAACATCTTATGCATATTTCAATCATTGAAGGAAAAATAAGTATGGAATGAATCTTCAACTTTACAATGTAGCAATTCTTCAATGACTTAAAACAAACTTTTAGCAACTCTGAAATCATTCAACTATTTCCTAACAAATTACACCATTCAAGCTTGAAGTATCTTCCTCCTTCCTCTAGGTTTCAAGGAGTCCATAGCATCAATTTCGCTCTAATACTAGTGATAGGAAATGTGACATGCAAAAGGTGGCTCATGCAAAAGGGAGCCACCTTTGGAATTAATATCACTTTGATATCAACATTAGAAAATGTTGTGTGCAAAATGGCATCATTTTTTCTCTAATACTAGTGATATGAAATGCAATATGCAAAAGGGAGCCAACTTTGGAATTAATATCACTTTGATATCAATGTTAGAAAATGAGGAATGCAAAATGACATCAATTTCACTCTAATACTAGTGATAGGAAATGCATCATTGAAAAGGTGGCCTCCCACCTTTGAAATTAATATCACTTTGATATCAACGTTAGAAAATGAGGCTTGCAAAATGGCCACCAAGGTTTTTTTTTATTAATAAAATAAATAAATAAAAATTCCAAAGGTGTGAGGTCATAATCCTCACATAGACCTAAATAGTTTAACTATAACTGTATACTGCTTAAAAAACTAATTAGGTGTTTAACATCTTTGTTTTCCCAATGTTTTATTATTATTTTATAATGATGTAAATCTTTTTGAAATTACAACAAACAACACTTTCTACAAGATTGAGTTATAGGTCTATTCCTTGTCTCCAAGATTATGTTATAAAATGATTAGCACTTTCACCAACAACACCTTGCTTATCAATGAAACCTTCTTTAAATTCACCTTCATTGATATCAACAACTTAATCATCTACAAAACTTTCATCAAACTTGATAAAACTATCAACAATGTTGACATATACCATTTTATCATCAATCATACCTTCAACAATCATTCTCCATATATTTGTTTAATTGATCCACTTAAACCAACCAATTTAGCTTAAAACTTATTCATCATTTCTTACCCCCTACACCTCTTCTCTCTATCCCTA
Organism: Picea engelmannii; assembly: GCA_009831015.1. Taxonomy (NCBI): domain Eukaryota; kingdom Viridiplantae; phylum Streptophyta; class Pinopsida; order Pinales; family Pinaceae; genus Picea; species Picea engelmannii. The sequence goes on from ML823170.1 coordinate 18,018, forward strand.
TCCAAAGCTCTATTTATTTATCTTATATATATTCTCCTTTAAATCTCTAATTCCTTCTTAATGATTGTGGTGGAAATCATAAAATTTGTTAGATTTTGATGCTCCTAGGTTGTGTTTTCTTAGTTAATGGTTACAAATGCTTACCCACCTATTCATTTCTAACAAAAAAAAAACAATTACACAACTTTAATAAAAAAATGTCAAAATTATATATATATATATATATATATATGTGATGTCAAAATTATATATAGATGGATTATGATTACACAGCACAAAGATTTCAAAATTGGCATTTTATCTCTTCAAGAGAGTAATTTTCTTTGTTATTAATGTTTTTTCTCCCTTGTAATTGTATAAAGGCAGAATGATAGTGGTACACTTGTTAGTTTAAACTCGCATTTTGTCTTTTCAAT
>ML823170.1:29270-50673 GCA_009831015.1 Picea engelmannii
AGGTGTTGGTTGGCATTCGTGTGGATGAATTGGCATCCGACACGTGGCATGTTTGTGGTGAATGGAATGGTGACACGTGTCCCAATCAATGGCCACCACGTGTCACCTGGACAGTGGTTTAAAACTTATGTAGTCGGCAGGACTCGACCCCGCGACCTTCGGGCAAGGGGAAGATATTTGGGAAGGGCCGCCCAACCGGCGCGCCCACCTATGGTTCTTAACATATATATGTTATAAAATTTATTTGAATTGCAAATGTTTTGAAATGGGGGCGCGGTCCGGGTCGAGGCTAAGCCCTGGCCCTCGATCATATATATATGCCATGTAACCACCAGCGTGCGCGCATTCTGACCATTACCATATGTTTTAAAACCTTGGCCCCTTTTTGTAAGTGCGCACGGTCACATGGTGACCCATATGTCCACGGTTTTCGTGGTTAGGGGCTAGATGTGCCCTAACCGTCCTACAATTCGCACCGTTTTGCGATTGCATCTGGTGCTAGGTTTTAACACAAATATGCGCGTCGGGGCTAGGTTGAAGAGGCAGAGGTGCTTTTTGGTGATCCTGAGACAACAAGTTTGAAGGGGAACTTCCAAGAAGCCTATCTTCTTCAATTTTTGGCCAAACGAGGTGCCAAAAAAGCCCAACTAAGGGTTTTTGGACGTTCTGAAGCCATTGGAGCCATCTATTTGGCATTTTGAGCATTGTAAAGCACATATTTTAGCACTTTGAGAAAATAATACAAAAGATCCATTGGAAGCTGGACCAGGAGATGTAGAGGGGTGAACTCCATTATCATTTGTTGTGTTATGTGTTTTCTGTTCACTGTTATTTGTTGTTGATTATATGCATCTTGAATGTGTAATTTCTATAAATGTTGTGTTTGCAAAATTGATCCATTTGCATAAGAACACTTGAATTAAAACTTGCAAATATTTTCAAGAATACAAGTCTTTATCATTTTCAGATCACTGATGTTGTGATTTGGTCTGATTTGGTCGCAGTCTCTTGAGATTGTTGAGAGCAAAAAATCAATTTATATATGGATGAAAATTTCATTTTATATTTAAATAGATTTTTGAATAATAATTTTGAGAAACTGTAAGCCAAATCACAACATCACAAGTCATGACTTTGTAGGTGTTGTAGAATATTTTGAGCAGCGATGTCTTTCCAATGCCGACCATTCCATATACACCAAACACGCCAACTTGTAGAGTTTCAACAAACAAGAGAGTATTCAAATCTAATATAAATGGAAGCACAAGTGGAAGCATGGTCCGGCGACTTAGGTTGGCCTCTCAAACACGACCATGTTCGTGTTCCAGATGGATTAAAGGCCAAGTAAAACGTTTTATATTTTTGGTGGTTTTTTTTTCCTGATTTTCAGTGATCTAAAGTTTTTAAGACCTTTGAGTAAAAAAATTGCTAACAATTTTTTCAGAGTACAAAATTTTTTCTATGTTGAATCCTAACGAAAACGGGGCATTTTAGTGTTTAGACGAGCTGATGAATTAGAACGTGCCAGAAAAATTGATGAAAGTGTGAAGGTGTGCCCTAAGCCATGCTCCTAGTGGCAGCAGCAATGACGGGAAAACAACTGTACCTGACTGTAATACGTCTTTCTCTGTAATGGAAAATGCAGATCCTTCTTTTCTTTGTGCTAATGCTTGAGAGAAGACTCTTTGATTTTTTTTAACTATTTTATGTATCCAAAAAAGGAGATAAACAGGTGTAATTGAGCACTGAAATGATTTGGGATTACCAGCATTATTAATGGTTAGAATCTTTATGAAGAGTTTTAAAGCATGTCTCATGTTAATCTGTGTGGTAATTACAGAAAAGCTAAATTTATTGATTTTAAAATAATAATAGTAGATTAATTGATTGTTGGTAGGGTTTATGATTTGCTAGGTTAGAATCGATTGTTAGAATGAAATATTGAACTTCTCATAAAATCCAGTGAAAGAGTGTGAGGCTTTTGTAACTCCGAGACATAATATCGCTTTTCTCAGCTCCAGAGATGATCCAATTGCACGGGTACACAACTTGTTGGAAGTAAAAATTTAGGTTTAGGATTTTTCCCTGGAAATAATTCGAGTGTCCCTCAATTTTCAGATCGAGCTAACCGAAGCCATCAAGGTTTGTCACGACCAAGGTATGGAGGCTTGAACCTCATTGGAGGAGAGGGGCCTGGGCCATATGATGCCTTCAAGCCCTCATAAGACGATACTGGAGGGGATGGCTCGAGACTCTGTCATTTAATGATCCAACTAATCCAGAAACAACGTTCTTTCAGTCGCCTGCAGGGTCATTTCAGGTTTCTTTGTTGGAAGAACTATCAATAAGAAAAGTTGTAAGAAGAATTTTGGTCTTGAGGGGTGGTTGTTCTCTAAAGGATTTGATTGTAGATCCTCCTTTCTTCTCATGAGAATCACTGTGCTCGGAAGGATTTGTTTGCAGATCCTCCTTTCTTCTCATTCACTGAAAGGGAATGTCGTTCCACTTGAAAAGCAGATAAACCCTTCTTTAAAGATTGTTAGAAACGTGACTAGTCCTATTTGGGGTTTTGGGTTTGTGGAGGAAAGAGCCTTTCCCTGAAGAATTTTTCTAGCATTACAAAGGATGGAAAAACTCAAATCTTGGAGGCTAATCACAAGTTAAAACTGAAGAGGAAAATAATGAATTGACAAAGCTCCGAGGTAAAGATGACTTTGGGCAAAGGACATTAGACTAGCATTACGAAGGATGGAGAATATCAAATCTTGGAGACTAATCACAAGTTAAAACCCAAGAGAAAAATAGTGAAAACACAAAGCTCCGAGGTAAAGATGACTTTGGGCAAGGACATTAGATTATAATAGGTCATAGATTTTATGGGCAAGGTCTTGGTTTAGATATTTCATAATAGGAAGGTCTCCTCCACTCGAAGTTTAAATAATTGGATTCAAGCCTATTGGAGCCCTATTTTGGGTTATGTGCTAGTGTTCCATATTTTGGCTAGGAGGTGTTTAGGATTCATTTTTGGAAGTAGAGAGGATGTGTGGAGAATTTAATGGGTCGCTAGTTTTGGGAGTTCTCCTATTTATCATGAAGGTCGTCGGTATGATTCGTCCCCAGATACAAGGTGACAAGAAAATGCCCAATTTGGGTTATAAGATGTTGGGTTTACCATTTGAGTTATGGTAGGAGGTTATCGGGGCCTTACAAAGTTTTTTGGTAAAGTATTGGAGGTCAATCTTTCTTTAAATTCCAATCCATTTTGGACGGTAGTTGCATGGGTATTAATGGAAATTGACTTAGTGGAGGATCTAGAATATGCCATGGAAATTAAAGTAGGATCTAGAAGAACTCTGAATTTCTTTCTTGAGCAATGGGGAATCTCTAGCTAACATGGAGCGGCAATGGGGCAGCTCTAGCTAACATGTCTCTAGTGAGAGAAAAATAAAATAGTAGAGATGAAGGATGTGAAACCTTTGCCTTCAAAATATATACAAATCCAAGAGCATACTACAAAATAAAAATTCTTTGGTAAGTGTTTATCCCTCCCTTTATTGGCTTTCATTCCAATCTGCTTTTGTGTCAAGGTCAACAAATAATGATGTGGAAGTTTCTTTACATTCTGGGTTGGGGGTTGTTCTAGAGGGGATTTAATTATTCCTTGAAATTATGTGAACCTAAGGTCTATTTCATCCCTTCCTAATAAATTTGGGTGGACAGAAGACTTGGGTTTTTCCTCCTTTACTTTGATAGAGGTTGAAAGATACTTTTTAAGATCTAAGAAAGGTTTTATGAGGAAGGGAGCTAACAATTGTTAGGGGGTTTGCAACAAGACCCAATTCAAGAAACGTCACTCATTCAATAGGGAGAAAATTGTTCCTAAGACATGCTCAAGATAGAAATGTGAAAGAGATTAAACAGGGAATACAAAAATCCTTAGAGCAAGAAAATTCCCTTGCCAAGTTCCTAAATGATAATTCTATCTGTAGACATGGGGGATCTAGGAAGTCACCCAAAAATATTTTTTCTACTTGGATTAGTAGAAATTCACATGCCAAATATCAATTTGATACAAGAAGCCATGGGCGTAGGTTAAACAATTGTTCAGGAACTAGCTCCTTTGTTAAAGCATTGAGTTTTATGTCCATTGATGCAATTGGGAACTCTGGTAGGGTTCTAACGAAATGGAAAAATTGTGTTTCTCTTATAACATCATTTTTTATGGATTCAAGTATTTGGACCAAGTCCATCCTCAAGGCACTCGAAATTGTTATTGTCCTGAAGAGGACAAATAGGTCTTCTAGGAGGCTTTTCTTTTCTTGATCAACATTTTGTTAAGGAGGAGAAGATTGTTATAGGAGGTGATCTTAACTTCACCATTTATGGGGCAGAGGTCTAGGGCTTGAATTCTAGGTTGGATAAAGATGTTGCATATTTCAAATACAAGTTAGAATAAACTAGATTAGTAGGCGTGGAGCCCATTGGAACAGTTTCCAACATGGAAGTAGAATAGAGGAGCGCAATCCTTGATGACAGCGCTAGATCAAATCAGAACTTGGGTAGACGTAGTTGGTTTCTCCAATCAAAGTGTTATTCTTCTTCAAATGGAAAAACTGAATCACAAACCATCAAGTCCCTTCAAATTTAATGACACCTGGTTAGAGGAGGAATACTACAAGGAGTTGATTGAAAATGAATGGATAAGGTATGATCCAAACCAAGGAGAGTAAATCTTCTTCGAGTTTATATCTACTCTTAAAAAAAAGTTAAAAAGGCATCCAAATAATGGGTCGCTCTTAGAACATAAAAAATGGATAGAGACTTAAAGGACGTTAATCTTCTTCGAGTTTATATCTGCTCTAAAAAAGGTTAAAAAGGCATCCAAATAATGGGTCTCTCTTAGAACATAAAAAATGGATAGAGACTTAAAGGACGTTGAGAATGAAATCAAAGAGTTATTTGAAGGAAAGGGGAATGCTCTTTTCAACAAGGAAGAGCTTCTGAAAGTGAAAGAAATAGAGGGGGGAAGCAAAAATCTTGGCCTAGACAGACTAGGTAAGGATTGGAAGATCATGCTCACTAACTGATCTTTTGTTTCTTGGTGATCTTCTTTTATTCATTAATCTGAACGCTAGAGAAACCAATAAACTAGAGGAAATACTAGATTTGTATGGAAAAGCAATATGAATGGAAATCAATCTCCTTAAATCTTCCATTGGTTTTAATGGTCTCGAAGTTGGGGATCAACAAAGATTAATTCATGAATTTCTTTATCAACTTATTATGCCAATTCTTGTGGTTAGCTTCAATAGTTTTCTTGATGATTTGAATCAGTGTTTTGTTTGTTGATTCTGCTAATCCATTTCCCTGAGGGTAATAATTGGATCACTTCCCCATGATTATTCCATTTCTTTCAAAAAATACTTAGTTGTTGTGACAATATATATGAATGGCCTTTGTTAGATTTAGGGTTTATTGGACCAATCACATCTAAACCCCATTGAGAAAATGGTTGCTCCACCATGGATTTCTGTAGTGGCATTGCAACTCTTTTCATTTTTCCTGAGAAATTCTGACATGGGATGCATTTACGAACAAATTCTTAAGTGTCCTTGAACATAGTTGGCCAGTAAAAACTAGCTCTAATTATTTTGTGGGTTGTCATAGCTGGTGAGAAATTTCCTCCACAAACCTCGTTGTGAAATTCATGAATCACTTCTTTAGATTTTGAATTATTTAGACATCTTAGCAATACACCATCAAAATTTCGTCTGAACAATACTCCAAATACTAGAACATAATGATTTTCTTTCATTTTCAAAGTTCTTCTCTCTTTTGAGGAACCGAATTTTAAATAAAATATTATATCTTTATACCATTCATAATTTTCCAAGCTTTTTCTTCGGACTATAGCACCAAATGTTGGGAGGAGAAATACTTAAAGCTTCAATCCTTGTCATGAATTTACATAGACCCTCACCTTTGACAACTTTTAAAGGTTTGATTTCTAAGTCATATTCTTGAAGTTTGGCCAACCAATTTGCCCATATTCTTTCCATGAGTTGTTGATTCAAAAGCATTTTGACAGGTGAATGAGGAACATAAGCAATGACATGAATCGACGTAATGTTTTGTTCATGAAAGAAATTGGGAGTTCCTCTTGCTTCTAATTTTTCTAAGTAAGTATAGAAGAAATGGTTTCATATGAGGAAAAACAATACAATATAAATTCTTTATCAAAATCTAGGCTAACAAGTACATGGGCAGTACTAATGGCTTGCCTGACTTCTGTGAAATCCTTTTCAATTTCTGATTTCCATTCAAACTTTTGATATTTATTTATCAATGTGTTTATAGGCTTGACAATGGTAGCATAATTGGGAACAAATCTTCGAACAAAATTTATCTTACCGAAGAACCTTTTTTATGTTGGAGGATTGCTCAATCATTTATTAATTTGATTCATTCTACGTCAAAATAGACTCCTTCTTTTCTTACAACATACCCTGGCAATTTTCCTTCTGTTATATCAAATAAACACTTTTTAGGATTCAATGATACTTCATACATTATGCACCTTTCAAATGTCTTTTTGAGATGTCTGATATGTATTTCTCTTGATTTTGAATAAACTATTAGGTTATCTTGGTAATTAGCCATGAATTTTCAAACGAAGTCTTTGAAAGCGTGATCCATTGCTCTCTGGAATGTTGTGCCTACATTTTTTAATCTGAATGACATTTTGGCATAAGCCTAAGTTCCTTGTGGTGTTACAAACATTTTTTTTGGTCTATCTTCTTCTCCTACAAGGACTTGTCTATACCTGAAAACCCATCTAACATAGACATTAATGCAAATCATCTAACTTGCTAAAGAAGCATTTCCATATTAGGTAATGGGCAATTATTTTTATGTTGACTCGATTAATATCCCTAAAATCAATACACAAGCGGATTTCACCGGTCTTCTTCCTTACCACTACTAAATTTAAAAGCCAATATGAATGTCTAATAGGAGAAATTATACCACATTTCTTTAATTTCTCAATTTATATCTTTACGAGAAGCTTTATCTTGGGATTTATTACTCTCAACTTTTGTTTGAATGGTTTGGCTCATTCTTTCAGAAGTATGGTATGTTGGAATATTGATTTATCATATTCTTTTCAATCATCATAACTCCATGCAAATACATCTTGAAAATCTTTAAAAAGCTCAGTATATTGATCAATCTCTTCTTTGGTGTAGTCGGTACCCAATTTTATATACTTTGGTGATTCTAGAGTATCAATTTTTATCTTATGTGTTTCTCAGACCTTTCTTATAGAGGGTTCTTCCCATGGTTTTGAAATTTTATTTTGGTCATATCTCGTAAAGAGGGATTCCAAACTGATATACCTTTTTGGGGAAAGTTTATGACTTTGTTCATGAACTTCTCCCTGTAAGTTATGATCTTCTATTAGATCAACTTTAGTTATGGGATCTGTTATCACTCGAGGAGTCCTTTTAGGTTGTAGATCGAAGAAGCTTGGTAACTTAACTAATATCTTAATGATTTACTCAAATGGCTCAAGTCAGATGACTAAATCAGACCTGCTCTCTCAAGACATGCATAAACATACCAGATGAAAAGGATTTTAACTATCACTGTTCAGAGGGTTTGTAAATAAGTGAATGTATGAAGAATTCTTACTATGCTAGCAGACTCGCATATAAAGATACATGAATGGCCAGTCACAATGAGTAAATGATATTTTCAATTCAACTCCTCAAAGCAAAGATAGGATGATAACTATCAGGCTTTAGACAAACAGAATAAACATGAATTAAACATCCATGTGCAAATATATAATAGATAGGAAAAAGTAAATCTGAACAGGTAATTGCAAAAGAAACTTGTATTAACTGATCTGCAAATGCGAAGCTTAAGTACAGAGTGTGATAAAGTCTCCAAGGTCGAACCCTTTTTTCCTTAGAATTCATAGGCTTTATATCCTTTACAATATAGATCAAGATCCTATAAACATGGATCTGATATACTAAAATAGAATAAAATCAAAACATTTCTTAATAATAGGATCAAGTCCTATTATAAGGGATCAAGCCCTTATCCTAATCTTTAACAATCATCGACAACTCCAATAATCTTTGACATCTTCATTATCATTCAAGGTGATGACAAGGCACTTTGAACTCCTTCTTTGACAACTGAACACTTTTTGACCAAAAATAGAAAGGCCAATAATATCTTCCACCTTAGCATCTGCCTCAAAAATTGGAGAAGGATAATGATCTATATCCTTTTAATATTTATCTTTCATTTAAAATTGTCCCCACACAATCTAGAAACGAAATCCTTGATCGAGGAAAAAGGAAGAGCAATCTGCCAGTCTTTGTGCTTTCGGTGGCTTAGAGGTATAAAATGGTGAGGGGTAAGCCGCCAAAACTGCAGATTTCAAAACTGCAAAAATTTGATTCTTTGATTTGTATAATCTTCAGGGTTTTTTATCAAGTATTCTACACCTGTTTTTTGCATTCTTGCTCGTATGGTGTTTCTTTCCTTATGGCCTGATGCCTTTGATATGTCAAAATCTCAAAATAGATCAAACTCTGCTAAGACACCTGTGTAACCATGATAACTTAGTCATTATCGGCATAGATATTATATTCTGAAATCACGACCTTGCAAGCATAATAGATTTCGCTAGATCTGTAAACAAAAGGCTCAATATTTCTTTCATCAAGGATTGTTGCTCGATGATGGTGTCACGGGTGAAAGGAATTCAAAGCTCAAGGGATCAGAGCCAAGGGAAGCTCCAGCATTTGCTCGAGATTTTGATATAATTTCCAATGGTAGCTTTGTATTCATTGACCTAAAATCATTCACTGAAGCCACAGGGTGACTAGCTGAATGAGTTAGATTGAACGATGAAACCAAGCCAGAACTTGAGTTGCTATGACCTGGAATAGAAACTTGAAGTGTTCTCAGCCTTGATTGTGAAGTTGGACTATGATTTTGATGTGTCAAATGAGGATTCCGACCCATTTCAGGTCGATGTCCTAGTGCACCTTGACTACTTTGCAGCAGAGATGTTGTCTCAGTGGAAGCATCTCTAATATTTCAAGACATGATACCTGATTTCCAAAGAGAAAATGGCTGACACTCTTCCAACTCCCTTCTAGGAGGTCGCTTCTCCTTCTCACTCATCATAGGTTTATTCATATGAGACAAGGGTCCATGCATCTACCAATCACTGTCAGGAAGAGCGCGTTCCAGGCCCATTCTTTGCTCTCTCTCTCTAAACCTGGCCACTTGTTCAGGTCACTAGGAAAATAATCATAATCAATACCATTCTTGTGAGTTAAGAACACTAGGCCATAACTGGTGTCAGTTGAAATGTTGCATGATGTTAGACTGCTCACTGTAAACATTGCCCAAGCTTCGTTCTCATGTTCACCATTAGATCGGGTATCTGGAAGAAATATTTTTTCAATTGGTGTATTAATACCAAAACAAAAGGGAGATCAACGCTTACAATTGACATGTCAACTTATGCTTGACTCATGGCCTTGAAGTTTGACTTGTCAATTTAGCATATATATTGGGACTGCATGTTAACTCGTGGTTTGATTCATGGAATGGCTTAACTTTAGAGTTAGGCCTATGGATTAACTCATTGTGTGAGTCATGGCTTGGTTATGACTCATGGCTAGCATGTGGGCTTTCCAAAATTTTGTTTTAAAAACCATAAGACCCAAGAGACTAGGTTTGATTTGATTTGAAACAAGACTCGGACTTAGGCATAAGATTTAGGCATGTAGTTTTGGTGTGATATGGCTTAGGTTTAGAATCACTTCGAGCACCCACCACTTTACAACAAAAATGTGTATTATTGTTTGACAGTATAAAACCCAATAAAGCTAGGGTTATAGACTAGGTATCATTTATTTTGCATTTTTGTATTGCAGTTCTAGAGGAAGAAACCAAAGAATTTATGGGCAAGAGTGATCAATGGGAGCTGGATGAAGAATTTGGAGATTAAAACACTGACCAAAAAACTGAGGAAAATGGCAAATTAAGCACGAACGAATGAAGTTCCTCAAAATTTAATAGTACATTTTGAGTGCTAACACGATCATCATTTGTAATAAAATTTACAACATGCTCATCATTTTCAAAATCTTGTAAATATTCTTGATTATTTGGAATTGATGGTCAAAAAATAGTCTTCACATGATAAGTGCCTTGTCCTTAAAAATACTCTATGTTAAATAGGGATGTGGCTACTAGTAGTGCATCAGAATTTTGTTTCTTTTATCTAGTAATAAAAGATATGTTGAAAGAGTTGAAAGAATCCATGAGCTCTGAAACCTTTTTTGCATAACATTTTATCTTTTCCTGTGTAACCTTATATTTCTTCATGGCGTGATTAATAATTTGTTTTGAATCACTAGTGATCACTAAGCTCTCAAATTTTTGTTTCAAGGGAAATAATCATACCTTGAATTAGTGCTTCATATTCTACCTCGGTATTTGTGCATGGAAATTCAAGTCTCATTACATGTGGGTGTATAACAACTTCAAGGATTTTAAAAATGATTCATGCTCCATTTCTAGATTTAGAATATGCACCATCAAAGGACATCATCCAATAACCTTGAAAAGAGTTCTCCTTTTCTTATTTTGGAATGTTGAATTGCTATGAATAAAAAACAACATAGTTTCCCATTCCATTGTCAATATAATTCATCATCAACTCATTCTATTTTTTCTCAAAGAAACAGGTTTTATAACTTCTCTGGGAACTCTAACCATGTTTCCATTCTTGTGAGGAAACATCATACAACTTCCATCGTTCATGATATAACCTCCAGTCATCGAACACCAATTGTTTCCAAGAAAAACTCCATATGTTGGAGGAAGATCTACCACTATAATAGTAAATGTTGTTATGGTATGACGAGCCACAGTTATCCAAGCACAAAAATATTTTATTTCCCCATAAGCTAAGACCTTTCTTGAGGCAATAGCATAAATATTTTCGTCAACCTCATAGTGTTTCATACATTCCATTCCAAGTTCTTGCATGAATGACAAGGGCATGATGTTGTCGGTAGCCCCACTATCAACCAAACAATTGTGCAAAATAACATCATGATTCTCTATGGTGATATAGAATGGTCGGACTTTTCCTCTTGACTTAGTCGATGAAAATCTTTGTTTTTGTTTAGAATTTATAACTGAAACTTCCATTCTTTTCTCTGAATCATCAAGTATTCTTAACAAGTTTTCCCATTGTTGTGGTATCTTGACTACCTCCATAAAAGGCAAAGTGATTCTTAGTTTAGATAAATAATCTATTACATTATAGGTCATTAGTTGTGAAGTCTTAGCCTCATTCGCAATAATTTATTGCTTTGTTGTTTCTTCTTGATTCACTTTAGTCTTTTCCTTTTTTGGAGATTCTTTTGATTAAAACTTGTTAGCTTGTGTTCTTGTTTGGACAACATTTTCTTGCAAGATGTCAGACTCTTCATTTTCATTAAAAATGTAAAAAGATGATTCTCATTCATCAGTCTGTATTGATTTTAAACTTTCGTCTTGGATGATATTTGACTCTTGATCAAGATCTTCGAAATTTTCTTCGTCAACAATTTCTTATAATACAACAGCATTGGGATTCGACACTCGAGGTGCTCTTGGCCTTTGTTCTTGACTTATAGCATAATTTCTTATCCTCTGCTCTTGGTTAGGAATTATTCTTTGTTCCTGAGCAGGAACTCTTGGGTTTTGATCTGTTGGAACGAATTTTTTAGCTCTTCTTAATGGGTAAAATCATGAATCTAGGTGTCTATTTTCCTCGTTTTAAAAATATATATATATATTTTTTCAGAAGTTTTTCAACTTTCGGTAAACAAAAGTATTTTTTTTTATTTAGAATTTCACTTTACACTAAAAAAAAAAACGTTTTCATGAATTTTTTTTATCTTTCTATAGACTATTATTTGAAATTTGTTTATTAAAATTCGATATGTCAATTTAGCGATTGTTTGGTAGTATGTTCCTTAAAAATGAAGGGACGGGTAATGAGTTATGTTTTTTGATGTGAATATACTCATTATTAAACATGTGTTTATGAAAAATAAAATATACAACAACAATCCAAACACACTCTATTAAAGTATGACTATAGTTTTGAATTTAACGGATGAATATTATAATTTCTACAATTTTTTGAATTTGACCAATTTGAAAAAGTTGCATATTTTAAACACGTTTAGTGAGACTCCATCTATTTGCCTTAATTTCGATTTAAAAATAAAATAAAATAAGTACCCTTTTGAAGAGGACAATGAAAGGTTCTGTAATATAAATTTTCCATAATTTTCAACTATGTATCATCGCAGATGTTGATTTTTAATTTTACTGAATCATTATGTCATCTAAAATAATATGCAGACAATTTTTTATAAAATTAATTTAAAATGCTAAAAAAAATAAAAATTGAATACAAATTGTATGAAATGAAATTCCATTCAATTCTGAAAATGTTGGTACTAGTTCTGAAACCAGACTCGCAATATTTTAAGGACTCATCTCCTTCCCAAGTTGGAGTAAGTTGAAGTGAACACATACTTTTCTAGAAAGTGCCATAGTTACAGGTTTTCAACTGAACTAATAGTTTGGCTGAAAGTTAGTTTTAACAGAAAAACTAACTTTAGATTTAAATTTGTTGTGATATTTAAAATTGTGATTAGATTTTTCAAGGGTGTTGTTAGATTTAACTTTCGGCCGAAAAATTACCATTAACAATTTGTGTGACCTAATTTTCACAAAAGTGTTACCCAAATTCGTGATTTTACCCTAATATCGTTAACTCGCTTCGCATATGTCGAATAGTCCTATTCATTTGAGCTATTTCCAATCTTTGCTTTATTTCTTGGGTCATAGATGGATCATTCCTTACAATTGGGATAACACCTTGGAAGATTCCCCCACCAATTCCTTGTTTTTCAACATTCTCCGAGGTTGATGCTCCTTGCTTTTCTATAGTAAAGTTATTCATTTACCTTTTAACTTTTCCAAGGATAATCCCACGATCAGCATTTGTTATTATCATAATTTCTTCCATTTATGTTTCTTTGTTCATATCTCCATCTAAGTCTTCTATTTGGGAAACTCTGATAGCATATTTTACATTTGTTGGTATGGAATTCTTATAACATCTGAGTATAACTAGATTATTTGGTTTTTTCTCCTTTCGAATTTGATTTAGCATCTTGAAAAATCACAAGTTGAAATCTTTGATTCTCTGTCCCTTTTTCAAATGGATTTGGGTGAACTGTGTGAGCAATGTATGGTATGCAACTACGGTTGTATAGATGTTCATGAACATAGATTCCAAATCATCAAATGATGAAATTGACCGAGCAAGAAGAGACATGTACCATTCATAGGTCGAGCCTATCAACGTCTGCAGAAAAAATCACACCATTACATCATCATGTTCTATTAGATGGATTTCACACATAATCAAAAATTGGTCCATGTGTCTATTTGGTTCCATCACTCTGTCTCCTGAAAATACTGGCAAGACTCCTTGTGGAAGAGTAGGTAATTGGTGTTGTTCCCATTGAAGATTGAGTGAGTTATTTCTAACCCTTCTTCGCATAATTCTTTGTCTCTAGTGTCTTTCTTCTTGATTCTCAGGAATTTCATTTATTTCTTCTTTGTCACCCATTTTTTGAGTTTCTCTTGTCTCAGTTATAGATCCTTCTACAACTTCATAATTTTGAAGTTGTTTACTTTTACTTCGTGTTATTGGACCTTTGTATGTTTACAGTATTTTCTTGATTTCCATCTCTTTATCTTTGTATTCTTGTGATTTCTCTTTATTCTTCGGGATCTAGATTTTCCCACGATCTTTCTAGTTATTCTCAGGTTATTGTTGTTGCTATTGTCAAGTTATACAAATGATCCAATATGCTATGTTGATTTCTAAGACCAATTTTCAAATTCGGTCAATTTGGTTCAGGTTGAATCAATAGATTTTGGTCTATGAAACTAGCCTTTTTCTCTCCTGAGTATGGTCGCCAAAAATGTTGATCTAAAATATTGTTTTACAATCTTAAGGTCAACCTCAAAAGGATATGAATCTCCCTATGTTTTTAGATAGGTGGTACTCCTATTTTTCTTATGAAATTATAAACAGAAATAAACAAGGTCTTAGAAGGACCAGACTTTTGAAAAGACCAACATTCACATTTAGAACGGTACCTGAGACTAGGACCAGGTATATTTTAAAGGGAATATATATAATATATTACAGAATACATAAACCAAATGAGTATGATAAATAAGAGGCTGACATTTCCATCTCAACATTTATCAATATAGTAAATAGTGTCCATAGTAAAGAGATAAGAAATATGAACCACATACATAAGATAACTTTAAATGATCATTCCATTAAACACAAAAAATATTATGATGGATAAAACATTTGGAAACTCAAGCTTCAAATCAAAGTAATTGAGAATACAATATTGTAGTATCCCAAGTAGTTCTCTCGGGGTCTCAAAAATTAATATAAGTCTTTAAAGAAAAGAGATGAATTTTCCCTTCAAAGAGGACTTGAAAGGGGCTCCCGCGGACCATAAAATGAAAAAACCTAGAAGATAAGAGGAAAATAATCAAGGATCAACATGGTTTTCATAGAATACTGAGAAATAGAAGGTGGTATGACAAATGATTGTGGAAGAAATAGACATAAAGGGGAACAAATTTGTTGTTTGGATAACTATGATGGAAAGTTATCGTAACCATTTACTTGCTTGGAGGTGTTTCTTTTATATATTCATGTTGTAGTTGAGGTGGCATAACCATTGCAGTTGTTTATTGATTTTTTGACTCAGTAATTTTGATTAATTCCCTTTTCAACCACTCCTCAATATAATCCCTTAAAAGAGTTATAGTAATTCTATGCTTAGTTTTAATTTCAAATCATTCATTTCCAAATTCTATCAGATCCATGTCTGATTGATGCAACATGTCATCAACTTCATCATTTCTATTGATATAAAGAACTAATGATTTTTCAACTCCTTCTTCGTAAAATTCTATCATTTCGGTAAATTCATTTTCCCAAGCAACTTTTAATGCATTAAGTTGTCCCATTCAGGTTTCATTTGATAAAATCATGGTATCCCTCAATAAATCGGGACCATCAAGTTCCTTCATAAGATCCACAAGATTAAGAAACAAATCACTTTTTTTTTTCAAAACATCAATTGCATTTATTCAAATCTTTAATTCTTCTCAACCAAGATGCATTGACATATTCCATCTAGTAAGTTGAAGGGAGTTTTTGATCTTTTCTATGAGCTTCACCTAAGCTCCAGACTTTATCTGAGAATGTACTCACAGATTCCTTGTAAAATCCTTCATCATTTTCCATGTCCTTTCGCAGATATTCCTTGAAATTTTGTATTCTCAATGAAAAACTAGCAACACTTTGAGCAAGGTCCAAAATTTCTTGAATTATCTCAATTATTTTATGTATGGAATTGCCAACATATTTTCTTATTGCTTCTAATAAACTTGAAGGGCCTTTATATTTACTGCTTCTTTCTGCAACATTTTCCAACACAAGTGCAGGTTGGATTGAATTCAAAGGCTCTAGAAACAATGGTCCTAGTATCAAGGAAACTTCTAACTTTTTTATCATGTATTTCAACTTTGAGTTTTATTTTCCCATATTATCAACATACTACTTCAAAGATTCTCCAATTGCTCTATCGAACTGTGCAATTTTTTATGGTGCAACTCCATCAAAATCAATTGATGACTTTCATCTTTCCGATTACTTCTTATTTTTACTATTGAATTTTTCCAATAAAAAAAAATTGTATTCACGATTGTAGGCCACATAGTACAAAGTAACATATTCCTCCTCGAATATTTTAGGTTCCTGGGTAATCAGGGCTTCATCAATTTCCCTGTTTTCCATTAGTCTTTATGCAAACCAGATAGGTTCTTCAATGAGCTCATCGATATCCATTTCTCGTGGACTTTCCTAGATTTCAAGTATCCTTAACCCTCTTGTTGATGTATTTCTTTCTATTTTGACAGAAGTATATGCAATATGAGATTTTTCAAGACTTTTTCTAGGTGGTTCTTTATCACCACCATCGTCTAACCCTCCAGCTAATACCTTTCTCATATCCATACCACTGTTTCTATTCTTTGTTCTTGATGGATTTCTCTTTTGGGGCGTTTTTGGTGAATTGGGGATTTTATCCTCCACTTCTCTTCCATGTTGTCTGTGACCTTCATTGGTGTTTTTTATTTCTTCCATGTTATATATTGAAACTTGGTATGTCACAATTTCACAAATATATAGATTATTTCCGTCACCTTCTTGAAATTGTTCAACTTTGGTGAAATATGAAGAGTAACCAATGAACTCCATATGTGTAGCGATTTTTTTTATATAGGTCAAAACCCTTAACAAGTTTAACTTCCCTTAAGCCCAATTGTTCATGATGTCCTACAAGTTCGTCGAGGTGGGTTATGTGATTTATAGTGAATTTTTCATGGTAGGGGTATAAATTGTTTTTTCCTTCTATCATAAAATAAATGGTCTCGGGTTTTATATTTTCTGCACATTTCCTCAGTGAAAATTTTATCTGATACATAAAATGGGAGAAGAAAATGCTTTTCTTCACCACCAAACAGTGGGATAACAATAAATTCTTCAAAAATTTCATAAATTCCTTTCTTAGAGAGAAAGGAAGTTTCTTCAAGAGATAGTATTGATGCATCAAGACCAAAAATAAAATTTTTAAACTCTGAAATAAAATAGTTATGAACTAGGTAAAAATTGTATGGAGATTTGTGACTATACAAAGCCGAATACCATGCGTAAACTGGTTCCATCTTAAAATCAACATTCTTTGCCCTCAAAAAATATTCAAATACATGACCATAAGCAATGGAACAGATGAGGTAAGAAGTCATATAGAATTTTTGAGTCATTTTTAAATTACCTAGTTGGAAAGACACCTCACTCAAAATAAGATAACCCCAATCTATAATATATTTTTCATGCAAAGCATAATGCAGCACATATATAACATTTCTTGGTACAAATAAAATAGATTCCATACCAATAATATGGGTGAACAACCATGCAAATTCTCTATATGGGTATTTTAGTGAATTTACATCAATCCTAGAAGCATCGAGGTTACTACTTGGGTCTTCCAAATAACTTCTTAGAAACATCTCCCCTCCTTTATGTTGCTTCATAAATTCATTGGATTCTTCATTTTTAAATCAAAAGGTAGGTGTAGGGAGTCGTAGCATTCTGGAGAACGTTGAAGGAGCTAAGGAAATGGGTTGATGTCCTTGCAATTGAATTATTATTTTCTCAGAGTTGAACTTATTTGTGCACCATTGAACAATTTCTTTGAAATATGTTACTTCTAGACCACAACCTGCTAATGTTATTCTTGAGGTCCAAATTAAGTTTGTTTTATTCTTGGCCAGAGAAAATGTCTTGTAGTAATTATATCCCCTGGACCACTAAAACTCTTGATCCTCATGCCCAAGTGTGTTTAATGTATCTCTGTAATACAACTCTTTTTTTGTACTTGACATTCTTTATCTTCTTTTGGCTTTGACAACAGGTGGTGCTATTGTTGATATTTACAACTTGGCATATTAGTTTTTTTATTAATTTAACCAAGTATTGTCCCAATAGTTCAATCGATCATAAATATTTCTTTTAATGTTGTCGGCTTGCAAGAGATTTGAATTTATTTCAAGTTTTAACGAATGTTTCATGAATTTAATAACGACATTTTTCTTACACAAGTTGCAGCTGATGTGGCAGGGACAATAAATGTGTTGGGAAGTGGTGATGTGATGATGTAGCAAGTCAAAAATGTTAATTATGAGAGTATAAAATGAGGAATGGAAAGTGAAAATTGTATAACGTGGGACTGCGGACCTATGAACACAGATATGAGGAAGAGTAAGGAGGTCTGCACCGAAACTAGAAATATGGCTAAGTATTGGAAACAGTCATTTTGCGGATCGAATAAGTAAGAGGTGCATTTTGGAGAACACAATACTTCAAACCTGCGGACCTAGAAACTAGAAAAAGGTTATCAAATGGTAAGTGGCCCTGCATCTGATTTTTATTAAAATTAGCTAAGTGTTGAAAAAGTGAAAAAGGTACAATTTGGGAAACGAAAAAGTGAGAGGTGCATTTTGAGGAATGCGGGATTGCGGAATTTGTACCTACGGATATACAGACATATGGATCCAAGACTTATTCTACCCCCACTCCACATTACTTGAAAATTGACTAAGTGTTGGAAAGGTTTTGATAACGGATAAAAATACAAACGGGTAAAAATAAATAAATAAGGGAAGAATCCTATGGAAGGTTAAATGATAACACAAAAATGATCACAAATGTGCATCAACACCTTGTTGTCGCTCCTCTTTCTTACTCTATGGCTTATATCCTTTTGTCGTGGAAGTACTAGCATCATTAGCAAGTTTCTCACCATCATTTTCCTTCAATTGACATTGCTTTCTTGCCAGCCTCATTGAGAGTTTTGAATTCAAAAGAATCCCCTCCTTTGTAATATGGTTCCATAATCCACTAATGTATTTGGTCAAAATATTCTTATCCAACAGTCAGCACCCAAATGGATACATTTATTTCCTATAAATTATTGAACTCCATGTACTTGCATTTGTCAAATAATATATCTCCACTTGAACTCCTACTCTTCTTCGTAATCCATTGGGTATAATTATTTTTTAACAAGATTCTTTGTTTTGGGTATTTCATTGGATGAGTGTGAAAAAATACCTAACTTGGTTGTAAATCTAAGCATAGGAAAAATGAAATGAAGGGAAAGAGATAAACATGCAAACATCACAATTAATAACAAATCATTATATAAAAACAAGCAAGCTCTAAACTATGGATTTATTGCTTTAAATGTAGTTCCAACTCAATTATTTGGGGAAAAATTAATAAATTCTTTATTACACCAATGGAAAAGTATAAGAATTTACAATAAACACCTTGGAAGAGTTGTTGCATCAAGATGGTATCTAGACTCTCTGTGGGAGGGTATTGTTCCTCCTTGTATGCTTAATCACAAGGGTCTCTATGATGGTAGAAATAAGCTCCCTTTTGTTTGGCCACAAGTTAATGACAAAGAGGGTAAGAAAAAATAGGGAATGTGAGAGGATGAATAATGTCTTCTTTAAGCCTCTCTTGACATTCTAAAAGAATAAATTTACTCTCCTTTACTCTATATTAAATTCATCACCATGACCTATTTTTATAAGTGAATAGTAAAACCCCAATATAGATGTATTTTCTATATGAACTCTCCCAATGTATTAGTGAGGGTCCACAAGATTATTAGGCATTATGAGAGACTAAGTGATTGGCATTGATAAAGATGAGGATCAAAACAAGTCCACATGTTCCCATTACACCACATAAACACAAATGTGTGTATTTATGAGCCTCAGACTAACCATTTTTTAGGTTTATAGAGGTTTTGTGGTTCTTGACGGATTTATTGTATGACCTACACAAAAAATAGATGATAAAATGCACCACTCAAAATAGTCAATTAATGGTTTAGCCAATATAAGTGAGGTACAAAAAGGCCATCTAGTGATATATTGGGTCACATGATATGGATTACACATGAAATGGTGATGTTCCCAAGAAAAACTACTCAAATGGTATATGTGAGCAAAATTAGGCTAATAATAGTCTTGAAGTCCCTTAATCCACAACTTAATTATGCTTGATTACATGTAAAACTTGGCATAAATACTCTCATCATAGCACGCTTAACCTTCCATATGTAATCAAGAGAAATATATTTTATGTGTATTAAAGAACTCATAGCACTTGAAATAAACCTCTAATTATCTTAACTAGTTGCTTAGTTTTCTAGGATCCTTATGGCCATCACAAAGCTTGATGTCAAATTTAGACTTGACTTTAAATGGATTATTAAGGAGGATGATAATCATCTTATCCATGAAATATTCCACTCTAACCCATCCTGGGTTTGTCTAGTATCCTTTTTTCACCTATGGGTGATTCAACTTCTTCATTCTTGTTCATATCATCCATTACTCGATCTAAATCTTGCATCATGTTAACAATGTTATCTACTTAAGACTCCTATATCTGGAATATTTCTCCATTAAGGTCCATATCATGATTATATATTATTTCATGTCCTCTTGAAGCTTTATTGTGGGGTTAAACCTTGAAGCAATATATCTGCACTCAACAAATATCTTTTTGTTGAAGGGTGTTGTCATTGATGTCAAAGGCATTCATTGGTGATCAACATGAAGGAGCCTATAGGTTTACTTGAAGGAGTATCCAAAGTGTTCCCCTTATGGTGTAGCTTTAATCATGGCCCTCACGGGAATATGCTTTAAAGAATCTTACAATAAGCCCCTACATTCAAGTGAAGAAGCCTACAAATGTCTAAGATCAATATTGCAAGATGGAGATTGTTGAAAGTATTATTTGTGGTCAATTTGGATACCCTATATTTGAGGAAATTTTTACCCTACATAATTAACTCAAATGGAATCAAAAGTTACATGGTTAGAAATATTATTCTTAGACCTTTCCAATGGCATATATAAGTCCCTCTAAATCCCTAGGAATGAGGAGATATGAATTTTTTCATCCAAAACCTAGCAAAAAAATTGAGGTCAGTTCAACTAATTATTGGGGACAAAATTACTATAAATACTGGATAGAATTTCTCATTTTTTTAGCAACCAAGCAAGAGATCAAGTATGAGGTGTGAAAAAGGTGTTTGGGGTGTCTTTTGGTGTGAAAGAGAAGTGTAAGGGCTTATCATAAGGTCTTTCTTATTCTCAAGGTATGTTATAAGGTTGTGATGTTGTTGTATGCTTTGCTATGAAGTTTTGATGTTTTCGTGAGGTTGTTGGAGTTTATATGTGGAACCATGTGGACCTTATCTATGTGGACCCAGTTTGTGAGGCTCGTATTTTGTATATTTTGGCACATTATTTGAGGTGTATCCTTGGAGATCTTAGCACATGTTTTTATGTGGTTGTTGGGTTTTATTTGTGGACCCGTGTGGACCTAGGATCTCTATGTGGACCTATCTTGATGATGATTATGTATCAATGATAATGATAGATATAGTGGCGATGTGAGTGACAAGTTGACTCTTTTATATAAATATTTGAGGGTGGAAGGAAGGGGCGAGGAAAGGGGGTTGGAGCCTCCTTCCAGTTGAAACTGGAGAATCTAGAGAATCGTAGCTTCCTTCGGGTTGATGCTTGTAAATTAGGGGGTTGG
>ML823170.1:50723-60767 GCA_009831015.1 Picea engelmannii
AGTATCAACACTTTTCACAATGCATTACGACCTTAGAAATCAAACAGAAAACCATCCCAGATAACCAATTGATATGTATTCCAATAGGCAAGTCAAAATTCCCCAATGAATCCATTATGGATTCTATTATAACAAATTAAGTCCTCAGTCTATGTTTATAAACCATGTGTGTCAACATATATTATGCATGAAATACAATAATAACAAAAAAAACTATCCACACAACAATTCTCTATATAATACACCAAGAAATTTCCAGTTTGAGAACCCTTTGGGAATAAACTCCAATAATTCTTAATTTGCAATATAAATGCTTGAAAATTTTCTCGTATGTCTTTCACAAGCTCAAAACCACCTTGGTAAAGTTAAATCACTCTCACTACTATCTCTAGAACCTTCACAAGTTCACTAGGCAATTTTTCCTATAGTATCGCGGTATGATTCTTCTTTCACTATCTTCAACACTTTAGCCTCCCAAAACATATCTCTATAGTCAACTCAGAGACAACAACAATAAATACAAACCCTTCCAATGTCTCTAGTTCTTTTTCAATCAACCTTATGTTAGGAAATGCAATGTGGAAAATGGAAACAAAGGGCCATTTTATTAATATATCAAGAAATATGTACAGTGAATATCATGATGGAATATTATGCTCACATAGACCTAAATAGTCTAGCCAAATTTATATGAGAAATGATTTACTAAAATACCTAAAAAACAAATTAGGTGTTTAACTATTATCACCTTTGTTTTCTTAATGTTCTATTATTATTTACAATGATATAAACATTTTTTGAATCACTATGGACAACAATCTTCCCCTTAATTCAAAAAAATTCCAAAATCAATGCTCAAGCAGGTACAAAACACTACTAAAGTAAAATTTGATACCTCATGAAACCAATAGTCTCATGGTTTAATTCTCATGATCTACGCTACCAGTAACCTATAAACATGTTTTCAAGTTTAATGATGTATAAGTTTTCCCCTCCATACATTTGAATCAACTTGTAAAACTTGGAACATGTATAGAAATGTCCCAAATGTCAACTACTTCTTGAAGCAACCTGTTGACAACATCAAAACATGTATAATCACTATTGTCTACTACAACCTACCATCATCATTTACCCAAAACATGAACCACCCATAAAGGATGTATGCCAATAAACACTTGATAACATCACAACTGTTGATAATTCCTTATACAACCTACCATCAACATTTATCCAAAACATGAACCACCCATAAGGATGTATGCCAATAAACACTTGATAACATCACAAGTGTTGAAAATTCCTTATATTGAAATCTAACCTCTATCTTTCTTCCTTTCAAATGAGAGATAGGGAAGCATAGAAACCAAATAAACTTACCTCCCCTAAAAGAGATAAAAAAAAAATACACCATTGTTTTTAGCTACTTAAACTACTCGAAAATCAACTAATGCCTAAATAAATAAATAAACACATGCAAGCTAAAAATTGTCAAAAACTTTCCTATGACTTCAAGAAAAACAACTAAACTCATCTAACCTTCTTATTTAGCTTTAGACGAGGTAAGATTACCAAAAAAAACTCCTTGTACATTAAAAATTCGCTTTATTATTTTGAAATTCGTGTATCTCAAAAACACTTTCAAATAGCATAAGCACACAACAAATAACCCAATACACCTACAAAACACAATGTCAATGCTCACCATCCTCTCTCATATTTACCACCATAGTCTGTCTCTTCTCAAATCCAATCCACTCCAATAGAATGAGATACCTCATAATATATGCTTCAAAAATGATTGACGCATCCTACAAACAACACCTTTAGCATCGATTAGCTCTGAACAACAATATTTTTCTAACTTGCATAAGCTTATTTAAGAACACACCTTTTATAAAATGTATTATATCAAAACACAAACATCTATATCATCAACAAGTGTACCTTAAAAACATAATATCAAAGAATATCAACCAATTTCATAACTTGTAAATATGCATTTATATATCAGGGCCATTTTTTTTATGCACAACACTAGTGTGCCAATATGAGCATAAGGTTTTGGAATGAATGATCAACAAAAGAAAATATTCTATAAAGCATCGACAATCCTTAACCTGATTGTAGATTCAAGTCATCAGAGGGCCCGACGATAAAGTTAACCATTTGTTGTTGGGCTCTCTAATTACCCGAATGGGTTATGATTAGGGTAAAGAATCAATCAAGTATGGCTATTTTTTGCATCTTCTATGGATATTTTTCTTAAACAATCTAGTGCTCAGGAAGATTTCTAGTTATTGGAATTGACAAGTCCAAGAAAACTACCAAAGATATTATAATGGCCAATCAATTCCACCCAGTATCTTGACATGGTACTTGTTGTTTCCATCATACACAGTTGAAAATTATATCCAAAAATATGATTCACACTTTGGCTTTGATTAGTCGCTCTTCTTGTCAACTAACTAGCCATAGGACCGGTCCAATAAAACTTCAATAACCATCTCTATGTTAGCAACGACAATTATAAAAATAAGTTCCAAATCAACACTCTTGCCACTTATATTCAGGAAATTGTACAACCTTGTTTATTTTCCACAATATCATGGAGAAAATGGATTGTTTCCTATGTGAATTTTTCCAACAATTAATATACATGTTTTCACTTTCTTTATGATTTCAACAAATCCTTATCCAAAAATGAAAACATCTTATGCATATGTCATTCACTGAAGGGACAAAGAAGTATGGAAAGAATCTTCAACTTTACAATGTAGAAATTCTTCAATGAATTAAAACAAACTTTTAGAAACTCTCAAATCATTCAACTCTTTTCTAACAAATTACACCATTCAAGCTTGAAGTATCTTCCTCCTTCCTCTAGGTTCAAGGAGTCCATGGCATCAATTTCTCTCTAATACTAGTGACAGGAAATGTGACATTTTGTTGGATGTATGGATTGACCTGGGTTCTACCTTAGTTCTCCAACAAAACCCTTTTCACCATTAGCCCTTCTAGTAAACCAGAAGGCTACACTGTGCATAGAGTGCACAGCGCAATCTCACCCAAGATGGTTTATGGGTGACTATAGGATGCAGATGTCTGAAGTCATGGAAGGGATTGGGGATGTTTTTTTACAATTGTTCTTCTATTTTAACATGCATCCTTATCATAACATTCATCAAATCTATCATTTTATCCATTAAAAACATTCATCATATTAGTGCAAGTTGTAAATAAACCCTAAATGATGCATTCATCTAACCATTCAATCATTATAAAGCATATAAAAATAATACATCACACATAAAGACACCAATTTACCGTGGTTCATCCCCCCTAGGCTACATCCACAAAGATCTTTTTCTTATTTATTTATTCTTCATAAAACTAGCTTTGTGCACATTACATATTAGGTTTAAGCATAGTGCATGTGAGGTTGACCAGTGTTGCACCAAGCTCCACAGCTTGTGACCTAACTCTCAGTTACATCTCAACATTAAATCCATATGAGCTCTGCACCTCTCAACAATACAAAACCTCAAACTCAAAAAGGACCCTCCAAAAGTAAGTTCTCTCCCTAAAAATGGACTCCAAAGATAGATCTCCTCTAATTACCTCATACATCTTCTATTTATACTACAAAATATGGTTTAAAACCCTTACATTGACAAAAAAACCTAACCCTAAGTGGACTCCACTTTCCCACATTCCACTTTCCTTTTGCGCGGTTAGTCTTCATCCTTACTTTGACTTCCTTCTTTTTCAGTGTGCTACTTCATTTTCCCTTTGTCACGCTGGTCTTCCTTCTTTTCTGGCGTGCACTGCTTCCTTTGGTCCATTATTCCTCGCTTATTGTGCTTACTCCTAAAATTTCCTGCTCCAACATGCCCCGAATACTAACTTGTGGCTCATCCCGAGCCACTTAGGCTTAGTTCACTTGTTGAAGTGCTACCTCTAGTACATGAAACTTATTTTCCAAATATGTCACTTTCTACTTTGCCTGCACACTCTTTTCTGCTGGTATCTCCACATCATGCACTATCATGTGCTCTTTTAGAACTTCCTTGCTTTCTACATGTTCATGTGCTAGTCTTCCTTTCTCTATTTGCAGTTCTTCTATCATTCTTTCAGCCTCTTGCTGCAATGGCTCCAATTGAGCCTTCCTTGCTTGTTTTTATCCTTGTGTTGCCTTAAGTTCTGCTTGCAGGTTCTTCATTTCCAATGCACTCTTCATCCTTTCCAGAATGGCCATTTATTTATGACTCTTTTTTAAATATTGTACTTATGTGGTCACATTTTCCTAACTTTGATCCATTTGTTGTATCATCTCATCTCCTTTGAGGCTAGTCCAAATGTGAGCAATCATGTCATACATTTCTGCAACTTCTTTTACTTCATGCACTATGCTATCTATGTGTGCAGTAGCCTCTTGCTCTCTTAGTTCACTCACTTCTAGGGGTGTTATTGGAGTCAGTTTTTTTATTAAATATGTTATCTTCTGCTTATATATCTCCATTGTCTGTGCAATCTTGTGTATCTTTTCTTCTGTTGTGACCTCCAGTTCCTACGGGCAGTTTGGTATGTTGTTGTATACTTCTGTGAGTTTCTTCTCTAGTTTTTTTGCGCATTGTTTCTCCTCCTCCTTATCCAGTGTTATTTTCTCACAACTTACCTGTAATATCTCCTTAACCTCCCTGAAGAACTCTAGGTTGGTGGCATACACCCTAGATCTATATTGGACCTCCTGCATCACACTCACATGTAACCCATATAACTCCTTTGTGGGTATGTGTGCCAGAACCAACTCTATATGTTTAATTCCCTTCATCTATTTATGCGATGTCTTCTTGTATACTTCCAACATTTCATGCGTGACCTTAAACCTATCACTACCCTTTACTACTATATGTATTGTCTCTTCTTTTTCTTTTTGTACTCGTGCTTCATGTGCTTTTTCTTTCTGTTGCACTGTATGATGATGCATTATACTCATATGTAGCCTCTGTAGAATGCCATGCACTTCTACTAACTTCTCCATAATTTCCTCTCGTTGTACTTATGTTGCAATTATTGCATTCTCCCCTCTATCTTGGACTTTATCTGCAATGAATTATGCATCGTCTTCTATGATAGTGTGTATTGGGGGATTCTTGTGGTACTTCGTTTTCTTCCTTATTTCTCCCTCCCATGTTCCATTCCTATTCTTGGTTCTTCTATTCTTTGTTTTTTCTTCTCTGTCTGTCGGGTCACCCTTGCAAATCATCTGAGGCCGCCAACGTTGGGAGGTGCCATATTGCTTGTTGTTTATATTTCTCAATTACCCTCTTCTTGAGATCTGTTGCTCAAAAAAATTTAAGTGTTGAAATTTTATGGGATTTTCCCTTTTTATAGTTGTGTTTATTAATGTTTTCGTCCCTTTTCAGTTTCCCAGTGATTGTTTTTCCTTTTTCTGGTCTTTTCCCATTCTCCCTGCGCATTATGTTTTCATTTCTTTGGCATAATGTTTATCCTCTTTGTTTCATTTTTCAAGTGCACAGTATCTTCATTTCTCGTCCCCCTGACTTTCTTTCTACTATGCACTGTCTACTTATTTTTGGTTTTTTCTTCGTTTTTCTAGTTCCTTCTTTCTTTTTCTTCTTTTAACTCCTACTATTTACAATATGTACAAGTATACTTGTTGCATTGCAACTACTGAGGATTAGTGGGTCAACTGTCCCTATACAGTTTCAGTTGACTACCATTCATCGGTCCTTGAACTTCCTTGCCTACTAAATGTTGTAGCTGTAGAACACCTTCATCTGTGAAAATATGTATCTAATATGGCCCTAGTCAATGCATTCTAAGCTTCCTTGGGTGCTACAAATACTTACTGTCATAGAGGAGAACCAGGTCTCCTTCCTTAAAATTATTCTTCTTGATATTTTTGGCATGCCATGCTTTATCCTTTGCTTTATGTACGTCCTGATGGAAATCTGTTATGATTATGTCCTCTTCTAATTCCATTAGCTAAGCCAATCTTTCTTGTGTTGCACCCCTTTCTATCATATATTTGATTGGTGCAATGTGCAGACTTGGTATCAAATAATCTAAGGGAACTAATTCTTCCTGTCCATACACCAATGTAAAGGGTTTATGTCTTGTTAGATTCTTTCATGTAGTCCTATAAGCCCATAATACTGCTAGTACCTTCAAATCCCAATCATCTAAGTTCACATTACAAATATTTGTTAGGGAGTTCTCCAAAATATTGTTAAAGGCTTCCACTGTTCCATTTGCTTGAAGCTTATAAGGAGTTCTCTTCTGATGATGTATCTTAAACTCTTCAAGCACTGCCTCAATTGTATTGTTAATAAATTGAGTCCATTGATCACTCATCAATATTCTTGTGCATCCAAACCTTGTCACTATATGTTCAAACAAAAAGCATGTTGTAGTCTCGACACTGCAATTTTTTACTGGTGTTGCTCAGCCCATCTAGTCAAGTATTATGTCGTTGTAATAATATATATAGCTCATGACCTTCTTGTCAATGGAGTAATTGGACCTAAGGTCTGAATGGCATCACATCCCTCTTGGATGGCTTCCCAACTCTCTAACAGGCATCACACTTCTGAAAGTATTCCTCTGAATCCTTATGAATTGTTGGCCACCATAATCATGCATGCAGTACCTTATGTGTGGTAGCTTTTCCTACATAGTGTCCTCTAGAAAACCCTTCATGGGCCTCTGCTAAAATGATAGGTCGTTCATGCTCCATCACACATCTCCTTTATATGTTATCTACTCCAAGTTTGTATAAATGACCTGCAATCAATTGATAGTCTACAACTCTAACCAACAAACTTTTCTTCTGTGCAATAGTAAATTCTCTTGGTGAAAAGCCTGTACTCAAAAACTCAATAATTTCAACAAAATAATCATCAGTTATGTGTACTGAAAACAATTGTGCATCTACAAATTTGTTTTCCAAATTACTAGGTTCTTCTCCATTAGTTATCATGGATAAGTGATCTGGTCCTACGTTCAATCTTCCAAACTTCACCACAACTTCAAAATCAAATTCTTGGAAGAAAAGAATCCATCTACATATCATTCCCTCAACACTGGTTTATTGACTAAATATCTCATAGTAGAATGATATGTAAACATCTTGAAATGTTTCCCTAACAAGTAATGTCTATATTTCTGCAAAGAATACACCATAGCTAATCCTTCTCTTTCTGTAGTGTTATAGTTTTGTTTTGAATCCGATAAATTTCTTCTCTCAAATGAAATAGGATGATCTATATCACCTTCCCTTGGTTGTGTCAATATTTCTCCTAGTTCTATTGCAAATGCATCCATGTGCACATGAAATTCTTTTTCCCAGTCTGGAAACACTAAAATCGACGCAATAACCATCTTCTCCTTCAAAATATTCAAACTTTTTTGGCATTCATCATTCCATTGATACTTAATGTCTTTCTTCATCAACTTCTCCATTGGCGCAGTAATCTATGCATATCCCCTTATGAACTTACTGTAATATCTTATATGACCAAGTGTACTCTTCAACTGGTGCACTGACTTCGGTGGTGGTAAGTTAACTATGACAACAATTTTATCAGGATCAACCAACCAACCATGTTTACAGACCATGTGTCCTAACAAAATACCAAAAGGTGCATTGAATATGCATTTCTTAATATTCAATGATATCTTAAATTGTCTGCACCTATCCAACATCATCCTTAATACTTCAACATGATCCTTCAACAAATTGAACATTGTCCAATCATCCAAGTAAACTTATAAAAACTTGTGAATAAAGCCCTTAAAGGTTGTTACTACTACTCTTGGAAAAATGGTTGGTGCATTCTTCAATCCAAATGGAATAATTATATACTAAAATGATCCCCATTTTGTAGCAAATGTAGTCTCATATCTATATTCTAGTGCTATCCCAATCTCATGATATCCTGAGAATCCATCTGTAAAAGAATAAGATTCTTGACCCCCTATATTCTACAAAACTTCATTTGTAAATGGGGTAAGAAAAGGATCATGCAGGCAAGCATCATTCATTTTTCTTAAATCTACACAAATCCTAATATCTCCTTGATTCTTTTCTTGCACCACCATACGACTGATCCATTATGATTCTTCCACAAGTTCTATAACACCAACTTCTAGCATTTTGTCAATTTATTCCTTCACTTTCTCTTTGTATATTGGATTCAATCTGTAAGGTCTTTGTCTGATAGGTATGGCTTCTGGCTTCAAGGGAATATTCATCTCTCCTAACTCTCTTACTAATCCCTTCATCTATGAGAATGTCACTGGAAATAAGTCATTGTACTCGTGCAATAATTTTGTGATCCTTTCTACTGTCTAATTGTCCCAATAATTCCCAATACTTGCCACTATTTGGGTTTTCTACAGTTCCAATTTTTACCTTCTTAATCTTTAATGGTGCGGCATAATCTTATGAATCTAGCTTAGGACCTTCTACTTCCCTTTCAACTTCCACTTCTGGGATCTGTATATTGTGCATATTATATTTTGTTGGATCTTCTTCTTCTACGACATGATAGCAGGGTAATAGTTGTCTGACAGCCTGTTTATGTTGGTTCTGATATGCTGGGTCTATTTCAAATTCTGGTTCTTCAAATATTTTGTCTCTTACCACCTTCAGTGTTGTATCTATTTCTAAAATTTCATGTTCAAAGGCAAATGTAACTACAATTTTTGTTGTATCTCTTCCCAGTTCATAGTTTCTTTGTGATGTTCCTATTCTATGTACTAGTTCCTTGGAATGCCTTCTAGTGTGTGAATAAAATGGTGTGTCCATTCTTCTAGTGGTACGAACCTCCATTGAATAATTCATTTATCGACATGTTTTTGAGGTTTTCCAAATCCCTAATATTTCTCCTTATATCTATGCTCATGTTCTAAGTTGAATCTAATGCGCAGTAACATTTTACACTGCAACCAATTGTTGATATTCTCCTTCTGTGTACCCCACCATCTTGCAGGTGTATCTTTCAAAGAAATATCTGACGTTGGTAATATTTGGCTTTCTACTACTTCTAGTTCAAATTTCATCAAAAACTGTTCTAAGTCATTCATAACATAAAAAGTAGGAGGCTCTCTTACCTTTGAACTAATCCATATCAGCGCGCATATCATTCTCGTGCATCTCCTGGTAGATAATTCATGTAGTCATTGTTTCCAGTTTTCCAATCATGTGTGAGATTCTGAAACATAAGAACTAACACTCCTCTAACTCATCATTCTATCTCCATTTGGATTGATATAACCCTCTTCACGCGTGGTTGTTCTGTATAACTGATTTACATATTCTATAAGAATATTGTTTGTCAGAAGTTCCACATACCTTCCTCCTTCTGAGGGATCTATGTAAATTCTAACCTTGTACAATATCTACTGCAAACTGGTATTCAGAAAAGAACAGAAAAGATACAATGGCAAATACAAACATTACACAGAGATTTTTCACCTGGAAACCCAAACCGGGAAAACCAACATATATTATATTCATACATTGTGTTACATTGTTTACAATACAATATACATATAGGAGCTAGCGGCATCCAAAACCCTAACCCAATGACCTGGATTAGTCCAAAACTCTAATTCCTTAACCGAAAATAGAAAACCATCGACAAAAAACCATGTGCCGAAAAACCACCTAAATATCATGTGGTCCCGGAAATATGTCCTCCTGGTAATATGTCGTCCCGGAAATATGTTTTCACGGTAATATGTCGTCCCGGAAATATGTCGTCTCGGTGCAAAAAAAAAATTCGGGGGCGCTACCCCCGAACCCCCAAGGGGGGGCCTAGCAGCCCCCCCTCTAACCCCCCTACACGCTCGGCGCAGACACTCAGACACTACTACTCGTGCAAAGAATATAACACATACCCAAGATTCTCCCACTTCTTGTTTTCTTTGCACACAGGGGGTTACAGGGTTACATAGTCAACAATGCCCATGGATCCTCTACACCAAGAGAACTTCTCAGTGCTCACAGATTTT
>ML823171.1:0-26570 GCA_009831015.1 Picea engelmannii
TTCTTTGCGGGACGTCCCCATTATGACGGAGACGATGTCTAACCACCACCAACCGCTTCAATAACTGCTTCTTGGGATTGATAACGGCCCAGCCAACTCAGCATCTCGGGATAGGGAATACTTCTCGCGCTGCCACCTGGAACCACTGAATAGCTTGAGGGACGGACATGAGAGCCAGCGCGAAGGACATGGTGTATGGTAGGAGTGATGGAGAGAAGTGAGAGTGATGACAGAGGGGGGTGACAGGGGATGATCCATGGCAGGAGACAGCCAGGTAGATGGGGCGAAGACAGGAGAAACGGACTCGCCTTCGGGTGAGAAACTGATGTGGAAAGAAGGGGACGCGTGGCAGGCGATGAGTGGGTGATGAGAAGAAGGGGAGGCCACGCGAGCCAGAGAGGAGGGATGGATAAGTGACACAAGGCAACAGGGGAAAGGCGAGCAGAGGGATGACATGGCAGAAGGCGGGCCCATGCGGGTTAAGGACAAGGCAGCTGAGAAGGTCGGGGCCGCACAAGGGCAGTTGATCTGGGCGCCTTGATCGTAGCCGTCGGAAAGCTGCACATGGGATCTCGGACCCCCCCCCCTCCGCTTAAAGGTAGAAAGGCGGGGGGGGTCCGAAATGGTCTTCATCGCCGTTGATCCGGGCGCGCTCATCTGGACCGTTGGAGAGGTGCGCCCCCGATCTCAGACCCCCCCCCCTCGCTTAAAGATCGGAAGGCAAGGGGGGTCCGAAATTTGTTGTGCGCCGTTAATCTGGGCGTGCAAATCTGGACCGCCCGGTCTTGCTCGCTGCTTACCACGGGCGCATTATCGCCCGAAACTTTGGACAAGTGGGTTTTAACCCATTTTTTGTATTCTACCCCCTTAGCAAGAAATATCGCTAACACATTCCAAGTGAGAGAATTGCTGGGAATTATTTTACCAAGGTGCCAAGTTGCAGCTACAAGGATTGGATACTTCCTTTTCAACATGTTGTTGAAGCCCCATAAGGGAAATGGGGCAGTTGAAGGAATGTTGAGCAGAGAAGTGGAACACTTCCTGAGTCGGGACAGACATGTGGGGAATGAGATATTTTAGGTTGTTTTCTAGAGTTTGCACCTAAGTCTAAGCATTGTTGTTGTTTGAGAGACCATAGCCTGGTTAGGAATTCCTTTGCCCAAGTGGAGCTTTAGCCCCAGCTCAGGGGTGACCTGTCGCTAAGATTATGAGCAGCAGATTCTAAGGTTGGGATGAAATTCTAAGGTCTAGATGCATTTGGTGATGTTTTATAAAATATAAGTGCCTTATCTAAGTATTTTACTTACTGTATGTGTAATTATGTATATTTTTTATGGGTATTAGTTGTTCTAATTATGTTTCAGTGTATATGTTGTTAGAATTGCACATAAGTTGTAATTATGTGTTTCAGTCAAGAGTAATTGTTATTCTGATTATACTTATGTATATATTTGTTGCTATAATTTCCTAGAACTATACATTTATGTGCATGCAGAGTCTGTGTAAAAATTATGTGTTACTATATGATTTTTACATGTATATATAAAATCTCTTCATATAAACAACGATAGATATAATATATATATATATATATATGGAATTCAGCATAATATATCCTGACTCAGGGTTGGGAATGCCTATCCTGAAGCAGATTGTTCACGGAAT
The DNA here is from genome assembly GCA_009831015.1 of Picea engelmannii. Taxonomy (NCBI): domain Eukaryota; kingdom Viridiplantae; phylum Streptophyta; class Pinopsida; order Pinales; family Pinaceae; genus Picea; species Picea engelmannii. The sequence continues at coordinate 1,666 of ML823171.1, forward strand.
GAACTCTGCACCAAGCGGTGGAAAGAGGAAGCCATGATTTGGATAATTCCATAATCATAATGTTAACTTGAGAAAAAATTTGTGTTTTTACTGCGGAAGATTACAACCATTGATTCAGTGTCACAATTACATTTGGATCACCAGATCTATCATGGTGAGGACCGTCGAAGTCATATGGTTGGAGTAACATGGGATACTGGCTTGAGACACTCCAATGGATAGGGTCTAAGAAGTGATTTGGACCATTGGATCCATCAGAAGGTGGATCTGGGAGATCGTGACCGTTGATCGCATATGAACCATTGGATCCTAATAGTCGAAGTAGCCCCAAATCCTGGAGTACAACCACTCCAATGGGAAAGGCCCCAAGGATCAATTGGGACTGTTGGATCCATCGGGACAGGTGTCAGATGATCTGAACCATTTTTTTGGTTGGATTGTCGGACTCACATGGTTGGAATAGCCTCGGATGTCGAGGTAGAGTCACTCGGATAGGTAGTACGTCGAGCCTTAATATGGACCATAGATCGACGAGTGACTAAGAAGTAACCTCATCCATATATCGTCATGGGACCCGCTTAGGTTAGGCTAAGGAAGAAGAGTGATGTTATGCTAACGCAGAGTGCTAGTGGGTTCAAATCAGTACAAGTCGTAGCTTTTAATTTGTAGAATGGACCAATTGGGGGTCCCTGTCAGTGTTAACCCTTGGTACAGGTGTCAAAATCCTAGCCCTCTGGTATAAAGGTTGAGAGATCTATATCGTTCATCAAAGGAGTGTTGGTCTAAGTGATTCGAGGATCTGAATTGGGATGCACTCCAATGGGAGGCAATATGAGAATTGATCTAGACAGTCAATTGGAGAGTGGCACAATGAAATGATAGTCATTGATCTGTCATCAGCCCCACAAGTTCGAGTACGAATAGGTTGGAAGGAATGGTGTTAATCATCGTGCAAGTTTGAGGGTCCAACGCTACTGGAGTCATTGATTTCCAATATCCCAAGGTTGTGGGATCCATCGGAGGAGGATGTCGTCAAACCTAGGTTGTCGGAGGGAGAGAAGAATTCGGGAGTAGAAGCACTCCGATGGAAAGACTTTGATGATGGAGAAGGGAATTGAGTAGATAGAATTCATTGATTTTGAATTCTGATAGGATGGGGATCTAATGAAACAGGTGGTGGTTGCCACATCATTGCCACATGGGTGCCACATCAAATGGAACAAGGGACAAGGATCCAAGTGGGTTCCACATGGTGGTGAGGTGGATTTGTCCACTAAAGATCTTAAAACTTCAAACGTCTGTAACTTTGGATCCAAAGATCATATTTGAGCATGGTTATAGTTGTTGGAAAGGTCTCGGTGATCAAATTTAATCTACTAGGTGTATTTGGAGAGATGAATTAGTTGATGAAAGAGGAATTTTTGACACCCCACCATCCTAAGCGAGGACTAGGGGGTCGGGTGTGTTACACTGGACACCTAGGATATCAGAAGTCAATTGCAGTTGCAAGAAGCCAATATTTTTGGCCTAGAATGAAGAAAGAAGTGGTTATATATTGTTGGTATTATAACTATCTTTGTTCATATGAAGAGCTTTTATATTTAACTCGATGGTATTGGAGATGGAATTCAGCATAGTATATCCTGACTCAGGGTTGCGAATGCTTATCCTGAAGCAGATTGTTCACATAATGAACTCTGCACCAAGCGGTGGAGAGAGGAAGCCATGATTTGGATAATTCCATAATCATAATGTTAACCTGAGAAAAAAATTGTGTTTTTACCGTGGAAGATTACAACTGTTGATTTGGTGTCGTGATTACATTTGGATCACCAGATATATCATGGTGAGGACCTTCAAAGTCATATGGTTGGAGTAATGTGGGATACTAGGTTGAGACACTCTGATGGATAGGCTCTGAGAAGTGAATTGGACCATTGGATCCATCAGAAGGTGGATCTGAGAGATCATCACCATTGATCGCATATGAACCATTGGATCCTAATAGTCGAAGTAGCCCCAAATCCCAGAGTAGAGCCACTCCAATGGAAAAGGCCCCAAGGATCAATCGAGACTGTTGGATCCATTGGGAGAGGTGTCAGATGATATGAACCATTTTTTCAGTTGGGTCGTCGGAGTCACATGGTCAGAATAGCCTCGGATGTCGAGGTAGAGGCACTCTGATGGGTAGTACGTCGAGCCTTAATATGGACAATAGATCGACAAGTGACTAAGAAGTAACCTCATCCATATATCGTCATGGGACCTGCTTAGGTGAGGCTAAGGAAGAAGAGTGATGTTACGCTAACGCAAAGTGCTAGTGGGTTTAAATCAGTACAAGTGGTAGCTTGTAATTTGTAGAATGGACCAATTAGGGGTCCCTGTCAGTGTTAACCCTTAGTACAGGTGTCAAAATCCCGGCCTTATGATATAAAGGTTGAGATATCTAGATCATTCATCAGAGGAGTGTTGGTCAAAATGAGTTGGGGATCTGAATTGGGATGCACTCCAATGGGAGGCACTCTGAGAATTGATCTAGACTGTCAATTGGAGAGTGGGACAATGAAACAATAGTCATTGATCTGTCATCGGCCCCACAAGTTTGAGTACGAATAGGTTGGAAGGAATGGTGTTAATCATCATGCAAGTTTGAGGGTCCAACGCTATCGGAGTCATTGATTTCCAATCTCCCAGGGTTGTGGGATCCATCGGAGGAGGATGTCATCGTACCCAGGGTATCAGAGGGAGAAAAGAAGTCGAGAGTGGAAGCACTCAGATGGAAAGACGTTGATGATAGAGAAGGGAATTGAGTAGATCGAATTCATTGATTTGGAATTCTGATAGGATGGGGATCTAATGAAACAGGTGGTGGTTGCTACATCATTGCCACATGGGTGCCACATCAAATGTAACAAGGGACAAGGATCCATGTGGGTGCCATGTGGTGTTGAGGTGGATTTTTCCACTAAAGATATGAAAACTTCAGACGACTATAACTTTGGATCTAAATATCATATTTGAGCATGGTTATAGTTTTTGGAAAGCTCTCGATGATCAAAATTAATATACTAGGTTTATTTGGAGAGATGAATTAGTTGGTGAAAGAGGAATTTTTGACACCCCGCCATCCTAAGCGAGGACTAGGGGGTTTGGTGTGTTACACTAGACACCTAAGATATCAAAAGTCAATTGCAGTTGTAAGAAGCCAATATTTTTGGCCTAGAATGAAGAAAGAAGTGGCTATAGACAAATGTATAGAGTGTCAGAAGGTGAAGAAAAAACATAGACATCCAACAGGGATGTTATATCCATTTCCCATTCTAGAATGGAAGTGGGAAGTAGTCACAGTGGATTTTATTACAAAGCTACCCAGAAAAGTGAAGCAGTGTGATTCCATCATGGTGGTGATGGATAAATTAACTAAGGAATCACATTTTATTCCAATAAATACTACACACAAAGTACAAAATATTGCAGAGATATACATGAATGAAGTTGCTAGGTTACATGGGGTGCCTAAGAAAATTGTTTCAGACAAAGATACAAAATTTACTTCCAATTTTTGGAAAGGTTTTTTCAAAGGTTTTGGGACAAAATTAAATCTCAGTACAACGTATCACCCGGAGTCAGATGGGTAGACAAAGAGGACTAACAGAATAATTGAAGACATGCTCAGAATGTATGTGATGGACTAGCCATCAAAGTGGGAAGATAATATCCACTTAGTGGAAATTTCTTACACTAATGGGTATCAAGCCTCATTGAAAATGAGCCTATTTGAAGCATTATATGGTGGTAAATGTAACACACTAGTGAGTTGGGACAATCCAACAGATAGAGAAGTTATTGGGTCAGATTTGTTGAAGGAAATGGAAGAGTGGATGACAAAGATCAAGAAAAATTTAAAGGCTTCCCAGAGTAGGCAAAAATGTTATGTAGACAAGAACAAAGTTTTTCAGAGATTTTAAAGTTGTTACAAGGAAAATATCTCTATGGAAAGGGGTAAACCACAACAGAAAGAATGACACGTAGAAATCAACTATAATCCCAAGTATGCTATATAAATGAAATCCTAACAAGACAAGGATACGATCCTACCTCGTTCGTACGTTCGAAGAAAACCATCGTTGAGCACATGACCCAAAGTTTTATACCTGTAGTTTGTCCTCAAAAACCAAGATACGAAAGCATATGGTGATAATATATAATGTTAGCATATATATTATCATAATCTATTAACATACATGACAAATACACCCATGGAATAATAATTTGAATATTTGTAAGACATCAATTGGACAAGAAAAGAATATTTATATTAAAATAATTAGCAGAAGTACATAGGTGACAAACTTCTATAATGACACATATCGGAACCAAGAAACTAAGTCCCTCCAGTTGGGCCTCCACCACTTCGGTCCTCCACCAAAGGCAAGCTCATATAAAGGATTCAATGAGATTCTCTGCCACAAAGAAGGAAGGGGTTGGGGGTTGAACAAATATTTCAGACTTTCAAGGACAAAGGGATGCAAACCCAATATGAAGTGAAATTTATCCAAAGTGTCATTGCTCTCAAAGTTGAATTGTTCTTTCAAGGCTTGGATATGGCTCAATTTATAGCCTTCAAATGGAACTGAAGGGCCACATTGGAGAGTTTCCAGTATATGGAAGGTCAAGGATCATGGATCTGGTGACATCACATCGAAACCCGACATAATTTTTAATTTTGATAACCAAACCTAATGTATGTGGGTTGTAGTGGAGCAACCTACGTATACTCTTGTTGTATAACTGATAGGGCACGTATATGTGGAAAAATATGGTTTTTGGCTCTGGAAGGCACAAAAAGGGAACTTCAAGTCTACATAGGGAAATGGAAGTCCATCGAAGCAAATTGCATGGAGTGAGGAAAAATTTGTTGTAACATGTTAGCACTCAGTAATTTGCCCAAGGCTATGGAGGTAGTCACAAAGGAAACATCAAAACCACTTCGAGTCTTGGATCTAGCCCTCCAAGACTCAGAGAGGGATCTCTCTATCTGGTATAGCTTTATTTGGAATAGGATATTAGGCTAGCTATAATGTACATGGGTTTGTTTTTTATTTGAGGTGTTTGGTTGAATGACTGCTTTAGAATCCCATTGGGCTATGGGGTCTGTGACATGTTTGAAATTAAACATGGGTCTATAAGGTATTTTCACAGGGAAAGGTAATGTAGACGTTGGATCCTTTAGAAATAAAATGATGTAGAGAAGGAACAGACAAGATAATCAACTACAACAAAAAAGCATTCAAGAATTTCTTTATTGTAGTATTAGAGGAAAATATTTAGATTTTCAAAAGCACTGCACAGAGTATCAGAGATAAATTTTACGTTAAATCTCCTTTTGAAAATTAGAAAGAGAGAAACATAATGAAGACTGAGTAGAATCACATTCAACGAAGAAAAGAAAAACTTCACCAACATCTAACACACTGGAATCCTGTGAAACGTCTCTTTGTATTACTCGAAGATCTCTTGATAAACGTTACAGTGCTTACAGCTTGCTAGGGCCTAAAGATCAACAACCATTTTACATTAAAATCACATCAATAAATAGGAGAGATACCCCCTCAATTTTAGGAAGTCATATTCAACCACCTCAGCCAAAAATAGCAACAAATCCCCTAAAATCCTGAACTGTCCGCCATGAAAGACGGGCCAAATTTCTACAAAAAAGGGGTCCACTCAGACATATGTTTCTCTTTAATGCTGACACCTGGGAAAATCTAAGAGAGGTTTTTGTTCTTCAGCCCGTTACACAGAAAACCTCTCTCGGTTTTTAAAAATTCATTTTTGTTTCCTCAGAATCGGCTTCGGAAGATGATATGTTGAACAGGCAAAAAATGGACGGTTTTTTAAAAAATGGGAAAAAACGGTTTTTTTGGGATAGCTGGTATTCCGAACCTCCCCCCTAAGGTGGTAAGTGGTTTTAGGGGGCGGTCCATAGATTGTGGAGCCTCCACGTTTCCACGGGTGGTTTCATGAAATGACTTCATCCCGGACCCCCCTTGGTGTGATGGGACGTGAGGGGAGCGGGTCTGGAATGCATGGTGAGCGTGGGTAGAAACTTAGGGTAGTGTAGTTTTAGTTTTTTAATTTAATTTTTGTTTTTGTTTATCAAAATTTTTATGTTTTTTATTCTTTGATTTTTAATTATTTTTATTTTAATGTTTTGTGATTTGTTTTATTTACGTTTATTAGTATATATTTTAAGTTACATTTTTTTTAATTAATTATTATATGTTTTTATTTAAATGTTTTATATTGTTTTTTGTTTTATTAAATGGGTTTTATATTAATTAATTTTATTTTAACGTTTAACACTAACCTAAATTAACCTAAACACTAACTTAATTATTAGCTAATTAATTAATTAATAATTAATCAATTGCTAACAAAAATAACTTAGCTTCTTGGTTTAATTACACTAACTTTATTAACCTATTTACTAACTACCAAACTTATTAATTTATTGTTCTTTCTAGCCTAAGTTTGTTTTTTCATGGATGGGTGGCAAGTGGGATGTAGTCAACTGGACAAAAGGACATGGGAGTGAGGACGCCGCATGGATGAAGGATGCAACAGGGTGATGGGGGATCCAATGAAATGGATAGAGGGAAAAATGGGATCAATCGAGCCAGACTTGGTCATCACGAGAGAAACGCCAAATCATCAACTAAAAATTCAGGTTACCTATGATTATAGGACCACAACATAGGCTCCACCTGGGGATGGCAGCTATTTCAAGAGGTGTCAAGAACCACTGAACTCTAAACATGCAGACCAGTGCTTTATCCATTGGGTTGTTCCCAAAATTATTCTGCAATATGTACCTGTTTTGATCTTTCAACTGAGACCAAATCAAAAGAACACTACTGCAAAAGAGATGCTATGAATGTTGATCTTATTCACACTCTCCTACCTACCCTATACTGCTGAAAATCATGCTAAATCAAATAATACAAAAATTCCAATGAAGCCAATCAAGTAGTTGCTAAGACTAGAGGACTTCTTGACTGCTTGTTAGCACAGTTAAAAAGGCAGCTTGACCTTTTGTCCATAGATTCAAAACTGCAAAGTATAATGGCCACTGCTAAAAACATGATTGATCTTTACAACAGAGACCTCGACAATCCTGAAGAACAAAAGTAATGACGGAAATAGATTGGGGCTCTGTAGTGAAAAATTTATCCATATAGGTAGCTATTGGATCAAGGTAGAACTAACATGTTCCTTGATTTTTAATTTTAGCCCAGTCAGCAACATGATCTGGCATTGTATCTATGTTATTTGCATCCTCATGCAATTTTTGATATGACTGCAAATTTTTTTATCGATTCTGAAATGATACTTCTATTGAACACACCATTGTAGCTAACTGTCTAATCATATCCATATCATAACAATTTTTGAAATCATTGGGAGTAAATGAAAACTGACTTTGAAAACACAATCCATACATCATATCAGCTATAGGGTCATAAAATATTTCAGATGACAATGGAATTTGTTCTGCTGACATTTCATGGCTTACACTGTGATCCTCAACAAAAATTTGGCCAAGGTTCCCTCTCAAAATCTGAAAATAATTAAAGCATAAAGGCAATGAATCAAAATGGATCATCTCATCCCCTATCTCAGGCTTCGAGATTTCATCTGAGATTTGGCCTTCAAAAAGATTCAGTAGTTGTACTTATGGATCAGCTTCCGGATCATCCTTGTTCTCTTCAATTGATGCATTAGAACATTCCTCTTTCTTACTGTTTACAATATGCTTGCAATGTTTTCTCAGGAGTGAGAAAAACATAGGGGCAGGCAGTTTTCATTTTCCTGAAAATGTTCTGCACTTTCCTCCTTCAAAATTTGAAATGAATTATAATCTAATGGTACAGAATTACATTCCACTGATTCAAATCTTTTTTCGAGTTCTGGACTTACATCTAGACTTTGAAAATCAAGGGGAATTAGTGACTATGATTTTGGGTCTAAAACAGATCCCATGTCATCAATGACATCCTCTACTGACTCATCAGAAACTTTTCTTTCTTCGCTATTTACAACTTGCCTAGAGTTTCTTTTCAGAAATTGAAAAGATGAGAAACATAAGGGAAGAGTGTTTCCACTTACTCTGATATTTTTTTCACTTTGATCATTGTTGTCATAATTTCCATGTGGAGATTGATTGTTCTATTGGGATTGCAAATGATCTTCTTCCTCCCAATAGTATGTTGCTAATTTCTCTGGAAAATTCATCTTGATATCCTCCTCATCATACTGATCATGCTTGGGTAAATCATCCATGAATGAAATGTCATCAAACATGCACATCATATCAGCTGATGGCTCTTCAACAAGCTGTGTTGCAGTTTCATCTTTAACTGTATTATGAATCAAATACATGAAATAATCCTTTGGTGGTTCAGAATACAGAGGCTGGGCTGCAAAATGTTTGGGAACATTGATCCTTGTCCATTCTGGCGCTAATGGAACATAAGGTCTTCGAACAACAAGCTCATATTTCCTACTAATCTTATGTATCATCTCTATTATAGTATTTTCCAGAACATCTAGTTTCACTTCTGAGGATATCATTCATTCCTCTTCTATTCTATCTTCGTCTTTTGCCCTTATTTTTTCCTTTCGGTTCAGCAAGTTAGCTTCCACATAAAATGCAACCTTTTGTACTTCTTCAAGGCTTGCAGTGTTCCTTTCTCTTAATTGGAATGTCATCTCAGTATCGAAGGCATCTGGGTAATGCAAGTGAGTTGATCCTGGGGGTGGCCTTATATCAACAGGAATTGCATAATACACCTGGTTGAACCTTGTTGAAAACTGATGTACTGTCTCCCTTGGCTATATTTTCAAATGGTCATACTCTTCTAGGATGAGAAAGACATTTCTTATGATCACCCGTCGATCTAGGAAAACTTGCACAAACTGATGGAAATTGTTAATGCTTGCAGCTGGGAGATTTTTAAACCAATTCTTAACTTTACCTTGCAAAGACAGGGAAAACATCCTGATATAGACATCATCATCTTCAACCTCATAAAGGTCAAGGAAATCTTCAAACCTCTGGATGTGTTTTTTAGCAGTGATATTGGCATTCTCTCCATCAAACCTGGGCAGATTATTGGTATAATTTACAGGGAGGTCATGGAGGCCAGAAGGCAAAACTAGAGGTTTGTATCTGTCTAGGACTTTCACGGGTATAGGAGGTAAATCAAGGAGCTTAGAACAAGATGGAATTTTAACCTGTGAATCTGGAATTTTTACATATGTAGGAAATAAGGCAGGAGGCTTATGTCTATCAAGGCTTCCTATAGGTATTTGTGTGTGTACTAGAGATATGGGAATGGGCTCAATACTTTGAGCCTCTTTAGGTTGAAAATGATCATCCTGGATTTCAACAATATACTTTAGACCAGGATCATGATAAGAGAGAAAGTAATTACAGATGAAACCAATAATATCATGAATACAATTTGAGCTTGAGTACCTGGTTTTTCTAGGCTGCTTGGTCATGCTTCAAGATCTTCCTCCAGTGGAATCTTTGAGTTGAAACTATCTAGAGTTTATTGGAGTCACCAAGTGAATGATCTCAGCCTTCTGGTGTCTCGTCACTGTCCACCATCAATGATCAGATCTGGAACTTGAAGTGCACTACTGGAGAAAATTCCCCAGCATGATCGTCATTCTGTTAGCACAATGTAATTTGCCCAAGGCTATGGAGGTAGTCACAGAGGCAACATAAAAACCACTTTGAGTCTTGGATCTAGCCCTCCAACACTCAGAGAGGGATCTCTCTATCTGATATATCTTTATTTGGAATAGGATATTAGGCTAGCTATACTGTACATGGGTTTGTTTTTTATTTAAGGTGTTTGGTTGAATGACTGCTTTAGAATCCCATTGGACTATGGGGTCTGTGACAAGTTTGAAATTAAACATAGGTCTATAAGGTATTTTCATAGGGAAAGGTAATGCATACGTTGGATCCTTTAGAAATAAAATGAAGTAGAGAAGGAACAGACGAGATAATCAACTACAACAAAAAAGCAATCAAGAATTTCTTTATTGTAGTATCAGAGGAAAATATTTATATTTTCAAAAGCACTGCACAGAGTATCAGAGATAAATTATGTGTTAAATCTCCTTTTGAAAATTAGAAAGAGAGAAACATAATGAAGATTGAGGAGAATCACATTCAACTAAGAAGAGAAAAACTTCACCAACGTCTAACATGCAGGAATCATGTGAAACGTCTCTTTGTATTACTGGAAGATCTCTTGATAAAAGTTACAGTGATTAGAGCTTGCTAGGGCCTAAACATCAAAAACCATTTTACATTAAAATCACATCAATAAATAGGAGAGATCCCCCTCAATTTTAGGAAGTCGGATTCAACCACCTCGGCCAAAAATAGCAACAAATCCCCAAAAATCTTGAACTGTCCGCCATGAAAGACGGGCCGAATTTCTGCAAAAAATGGGTCCACTCAGACATCTATTTCTCTTTAATGATGACCCCTTGGCAAAACCTGAGAGAGGTTTTTTTTCTTCAACCCGTTACGGAGAAACACCTCTCTCGGTTTTTAAAAAATTGTTTTTGTTTTCTAGAAATCGGCTTTGGAAGATGATATGATGAACAAGCAAAAAATGGACAGTTTTTAAAATAAATTGAAAAAGCAGTTTTTTAGGGATATGTGGTATTCTGAACCCCCATGAGGTGGTAAGTGGTTTTATGATGGGGGGGTCCACTGGCTTGTGGATCCACCATGGTTCCATGGGTGGTTTCATGAAATGACTTCATTCCGGACCCCCCTTTGTGTGATGGGACGTGAGGGGGGCCGGGGGGTCCGAAATGCATGGTGAGCATGGGTAGAAACTTAGGGTAGTGTAGTTTTAGTTTTTTAGTTTTTAATTTTTGTTTTTGTTTATTAAATTTGTTATGTTTTTTATTATTTGATTTTTAATTTTTTTAATTTTAATGTTTTGTGATTTGTTTTATTTATGTTTATTAATAAATGTATTAAGTTCCATTTTATTTTGTTTGTTTTTTTGTTTTAATTAATTATTATATGTTTTTATTTAAAGGTTTTATATTGTTTTGTGTTTTATTAAATGGGTTTTATATTAATTAATTTTATTTTAACGTTTAACACTAACCTAAATTAGCCTAAACACTAACTTATTTATTAGTTAATTAATTAATTAATAATTAATCAATTGCTAACAAAACTAACTTAGCTTATTGGTCTAATTACACTAACTTTATTAACGTATTTACCAACTACCAACCTTATTAATTTATTCTTCTTTTTAGCCTAAGTTTATTTATTCATGGATGGGTGGCGAGCGAGATGTAGTCAACTGGACAAAAGGACATGGGAGTGAGGGCGCAGCATGGATGAAGGATGCAGAAGAGTGATGGAGGATCGGGCAAAATGGATGGAGGGGAAAATGGGATCAACCGAGCCAGACTTCATCATCACGAGAGAAACTCCAAATCATCAACTGAAAATTCAGGTTACTTATGATTATAGGACCCCAACATAGGCTCCACCTGGGGTTGGCAGCTCTTTCAGGAGGTGTCAAGAACCACTGAACTCTAAACATGCAGACCAGTGATTTATCCATTGGGTTGTTCCCAAAATTATTCTGCAATATGTACCTGTTTTGATCTTTCAACTGAGACCAAATCAAGAGAACACTACTGGAAAAGAGATGCTCGGAATGTTGAGATTATTCACACTCTCCTACCTACCTTATACTGTTGAAAATCATGCTAAATCAAATAATACAAAAATGCCAATGAAGCCAATCAAGTAGTTGCTGAGACCAGAGGACTGCTTGACTGGTTATTAGCACAGTTAAAAAGGAAGCTTGACCTTTTGTCTATAGATTCAAAACTGCAAAGTATAATGGCCACTGCTGAAAACATGATTGATCTTTACAATAGAGACCTCGACAATCCTGAGGAACAAAAGTAATGTCGGAAATAGATTGGAGCTATGTAGTGAAAAATTTCTCCATATAGGTAGCTATTGGATCAATGTAGAACTGACATGTTCCTTGATTTTTAATTTTAGCCCAGTCAACAACATGATCTGGCATTGTATCTATGTTATTTGCATCCTCATGCAATTTCTGATATGACTGCAAATTTTTTGATGGATTCTGAAATGATGCTTCTGCTAAACACACCCCTGTAGATGATTGTCTGATCATATCCATATCATAACAATTTTTGAAATCATTGGGAGTAAATGAAAACTGACTTTGAAAACACAAACCATCCAACATATCAGCTATAGGGTCATAAAACATTTCAGATGACTGTGTAATTTGTTTTGCTGGCATTTCATGGCTTACATTGTGATCCTCAACAAAATTCTGGCCAAGGTTCCCTCTCAAAATATGAAAATAATTAAAGCATAAAGGCAGTGAATCAAAATGGATCAGCTCATCCCCTGTCTCAGGCTTCAAGATTTCATCTAAGATTTAGCCTTAAAAAAGATTCAAGAGCTGTACTTATGGATCTTCTTCCGGATCATCCTTGTTCTCTTCAACTGATGCATTAGAACATTCCTCTTTCTTACTATTTACAATTTACTTGCAATATTTTCTCAGGAGTGAGGCAAAACATAGGAGCAAGCAGTTTGCATTTTCCTGAAAATTTTCTACACTTTCCTACTTCAAAATTTGAAATGAATTATAATCTAATGGTACAAACTTACATTCTACTGATTCAAATTTTGTTTTGAGTTATGGACTTACATCTGGACTTTGAAAATCAAGCGAAATTAGTGACTTTGATTTTGAGTCTAAAACAGATCCCATGTCGTCAGTGACATCCTCTACTAACACATCAGAAAATTTTATGTCTTCGCTATTTACAACTTGCCTAGAGTTTCTTTTCAGAAATTGAAAAGATAAGAAACTTAAGGGAAGAGTGTTTCCACTTACTCTGAGATTTTCTACACTTTGATCATTGATGTCATAATTTCCATGTGCATATTGATTGTTCTGTTGGGATTGCAAATGATCTTCTTCCTTTCAACAATATGTTGCTAATTTCTCTGGAAAACTCATCTTGATATCCTTCTCATCATACTGATCATGCTTGGGTAAATCATCCATGAATGAAATTTCATCAAACATGCACATCATATCAGCTGATGGCTCTTCAACAAGCTGCGTTGGAGTTTCATCTTTGACTGTATTATGAATCAAATACATGAAATAATCCTTTGGTGGTTCAGAATACAGAGGTTGGGCTACAAAATGTTTGGGGGCATTGATCCTTGTCTGTTCTGGCGCTAATGGAACATAAGGTCTTTGAATAGCAAGCTCATCTTTCGTACTAATCTTTTGTATCATCTCTCTTATAGTGTTTGCCAGAACATCTAGTTTCACTTCTGAGGATGTCATTCGTTTCTCTTTTATTATATCTTCCTCTTCTGCCCTTAATTTTGCCTTTCGGTTCAGCAAGTTAACTTCCACATCAACTGCAACCTTTTGCGTTTCTTCAAGTCTTGCAGTGTTCCTTTCTCTTAATTGGAATGTCATCTCAGGATCGAAGGCATCTGAGTAATGAAAGTGAGTTGATCCTGCAGGTGCCCTTATATCAGCAGGAATTGCATGATACACCTAGTTGAACCTTGTTGAAAACTAATGTACTGTCTCCCCTGACTGTCTTTTCAAATGGTCATACTCTTCTAGGATGAGAAATACATTTCTCATGATCACCCATCGATCTAGGAAAACTTGCACAAACTGATGGAAATTGTTAATGCTTGCAGCTGGGAGAATTTTAAACCAGTTCTTAACTTTACCTTGCAAAGATAGGGAAAACATCCTGATATAGACATCGTCATCTTCAACCTCATAAAGGTCAAGGAGATCTTCAAACCTCTGGATGTGTTTTTTATCAGTGATATTGGCATTCTCTCCACCAAACTTGCAAAGATTATTGGTATAATTTGTAGGGGGGTCATGGAGGACAGAAGGAAAAAACAGAGGTTTGTATCTGTCTGGGAATTTCATAGGTATAGTAGGTAAAGCAAGGAGCTTAGAACAAGATGGAATTTTAACCTGTGAATCTGGAATTTTTACATATGTATCAGAGATTTTTACATCTGTAGAAAATAAGGCAGGAGGCTTATGTATATCAAGGCTTCCTATAGGTATTTGAGTGTGTACCAGAGCTATGGGAATGGGCTCAATCCTTTGAGGCTCTTCAGGTTGAAAATGATCATCCTAGATTTCAACAATATACTCTGGACCAGGATCATGATAATAGAGAAAGTAATTGTAGATGAAACCAATGATATCATGAATACAATTTGAGCTTGAGTACCTAGTTTTTCTAGGCTGCTTGGTCATGCTTCAAGTTCTTCCTCCAGTGGAGTCTTTGAGTTGGCACTGTCTGGAGCTGATTGGAGTTGCCAGGTGAATGATCCCAACCTTGTGGTGTCTGGTCATTGTCCACCATCAGTGATCAGATCTGGAACGTGAAGTGCACTACTGGAGAAAATTCCCCAGTATGGTCGCCATTCTGTTAGCACTCTGTAATTTTCCCAAGGTTGTGGAGGCAGTCATAGAGGCAACATAAAACCCACATCGAGTCTTGGATCTATCCCTCCAAGACTCAAAGAGGGATCTCTCTATCTGATATATCTTTATTTGGAATAGGATATTAGGCTAGCTATACTATACATAAGTTTGTTTTTTATTTGAGGTGTTTAGTTGAATGACTGCTTTAGAATCCCATTGGGCTATGGGGTCTGTGACAAGTTTGAAATTAAACACGGGTCTATAAGGTATTTTCACAAGGAAAGCTAATGCATATGTTGGATCCTTTAGAAATAAAATGATGTAGATAAGGAACAGATGAGATAATCAACTACAACAAAAAAGCATTCAAGGATTTCTTTATTGTAGTATCAGAGGAAAACATTTAGATTTTCAAAAGCACTGAACAGAGTATCAGAGATAAATTATGTGTTAAATCTCCTTTTGAAAATTAGAAAGAGAGAAACATAATGAAGACTGAATAGAATCACATTCAACGAAGAACAGAAAAACTTCGCCAACGACTAACACGCAGGAATCTTGTGAAACGTCTCTTTGTATTACTAGAAGATCTCTTGATAAAAGTTACAGTGCTTACAGCTTGCTAGGGCCTAAATATCAACAACCATTTTACATTAAAATCACATCAATAAATAGGAGAGATCTCCCCTCAATTTTAGGAAGTCGGATTCAACCACCTCGGCCAAAAATAGAAACAAATCCCCTAAAATCCTGAACTGCCCGCCATGAAAGACGGGTCGAATTTATGCAAAAAAGGTGTCCACTCAAATATCTATATCTCTTTAATTCTGACACCTGGGAAAAAACTGAGAGAGGTTTTTGTTCTTCATCCCGTTATGGAGAAAAAACTCTCTCGGTTTTTAAAAATTCTTTTTCGTTTTCTCGGAATCGGCTTCGAAAGATGATATGATGAACAGGCAAAAAATGCACGGTTTTTAAAAAATTGGGAAAAAGTGGTTTTTTGGGGACAGGTGGTATTCCGGACCCCCCTGAGGTAGTAAGTGGTTTTAGGGGGAGGGTGGGGTACACTGGCCTATGGATCCACCATTTGTCCATGGGTGGTTTCATGAAACGACTTAATTCTGGACCCCCCTTGGTGTGATGGGACGTGAGGGGGGGCGGGGGGTCTGGAATGCATGGTGAGCATGGGTAGAAACTTAGGGTAGTGTAGTTTTAGTTTTTTAATTTTTGATTTTTGTTTTTGTTTATTAAATTTGTTATGTTTTTTATTATTTGATTTTTAATTGTTTTAATTTTAATGTTTTGTGTTTTGTTTTATTTACGTTTATTAATATATGTATTAAGTTCCATTTTATTTTGTTTGTTTTTGGTTTTAATTAATTATTAAATGTTTTTATTTAAAGGTTTTATATTGTTTTGTGTTTTATTAAATGGGTTTTATATTAATTAATTTTATTTTAACGTTTAACACTAACCTAAATTAACCTAAACACTAACTTACTTATTAACTAATTAATTAATTAATAATTAATCAATTACTAACAAAACTAACTTAGCTTATTGGTCTAATTACACTAACTTTATTAACCTATTTACTAACTACCAACCTTATTAATTTATTTTTCTTTCTAGCCTAAGTTTGTTTATTCATGGATGGGTGGCAAGCAGGATGTAGTCAACTGGACAAAAGGACATGGGAGTGAGGGCGCAACGTGGATGAAGGATGCAGCGGGGTGATCGAGGATCCAGCGAAATGGAAGGAGGGGAAAATGGGATCAACCGAGCCAGACTTCGTCATCACGAGAGAAACACCAAATCATCAACTGAAAAGTTAGGTTACCTATGATTATAGGACCCCAACATAGGCTCCACCTGGGGATGGTAACTCTTTCAGGAGGTGTCAAGAACCACTGAACTCTAAACATGCAGACCAGTTCTTTATCCATTGGGTTGTTCCAAATATTATTCTGCAATATGTACTGTTTTGATCTTTCAACTGAGATCAAATCAAAGGAACATTGTTGGAAAAGAGATGATCAGAATGTTGATCTTATTCACACTCTCCTACCTACCCTACACTGTTGAAAATCATGATAAATCAAATAATACAAAAATGTCAATGTAGCCAATCAAGTAGTTGTTGAGACCAGAGAACTGCTTGACTGCTTGTTAGCACAGTTAAAAAGGTAGCTTGATCTTTTGTCCATAGATTCAAAACTGCAAAGTATAATGGCCACTACTAAAAACATGATTGATCTTTACAACAGAGACCTCGACAATCCTGAAGAAAAAAAGTAATGCCGGAAATAGATTGGGGCTCTGTAGTGAAACATTTCTCCATATAGGTAGCTATTGGATCAAGGTAGAACTGACATGTTCCTTGATTTTTAATTTTAGCCCAGTCAACAACATGATCTGGCATTGTATCTATGTTATTTCCATCCTCATGCAATTTCTGATATGACTGCAAATTTTCTGATGGATTCTGAAATGATGCTTCTGCTGAACACACCCCTCTAGCTGACTGTCTGATCATATCCATATCATAACAATTTTTGAAATCATTAGGAGTAAATGAAAACTGACTTTGAAAACACAATCCTTCCATCATATCAACTATAGGGTCATAAAATATTTCAGATGACTGTGGAATTTGTCCTGCTGGCATTTCATGGCTTACACTGTGATCCTCATCCAAAATTTGGCCAAGATTCCCTCTCAAAATCTGAAAATATTTAAAGCATAAAGGCAGTGAATCAAAATGGATCAGCTCATCCCCTGTCTCAGGCTTCGAGATTTCATATGAGATTTGGCTTTCAAAAAGATTCAGGAGCTATACTTTTGGATCTTCTTCCAAATCATCCTTGTTCTCTTCAACTAATGCATTACAACATTCCTCTTTCTTACTATTTACAATCTGCTTGCAATGTTTTCTCAGGAGTGAGGAGAAACATAGGGGCAGGCAGTTTGCATTTTCCTGAAAATTTTCTACATTTTCCTCCTTCAAAATTTGAAATGAATTATAATCTAATGGTACAGACTTACATTCCACTGATTCAAATCTTGTTTCGAGTTCTAGACTTACATCTAGACTTTGAAAATCAAGGGAAATTAGTGACTGTGATTTTGGGTCTAAAACAGATCCCATGTCGTCAATGACATCCTCTACTGACTCATCAAAAATTTTATGTCTTCTCTATTTACAACTTTCCTAGAGTTTCTTTTCAAAAATTGAAAAGATGAGAAACATAAGGGAAGAGTGTTTCCACTTACTCTGAGATTTTCTGCACTTTGATCATTGTTGTCATAATTTCCATGTGCAGATTGATTGTTCTGCTGGGATTGCAAATGATCTTCTTCCTCCCAACAATATGCTGCTAATTTCTATGGAAAATTCATCTTGATATTCTCCTCATCATACTGATCATGCTTGGGTAAATCATCCATGAATGAAATGTCAACAAACATGCACATCATATCAATTGATGGCTCTTCAAAAAGTTGCGTTGGAGTTTCATCTTTGACTGTATTATGAATCGAATACATGAAATAATCCTTTGGTGGTTCAGAATACATAGGTTGGGCTACAAAATGTTTGGGGACATTGATCCTTGTCCGTTCCGATGCTAATGGAACATAAGGTCTTTGAACAGAAAGCTCATCTTTCCTGCTAATCTTTTGAATCATCTCTCTTACAGTGTTTCCCATAACATCTAGTTTCACTTATGAGAATGTCATGTGTTCCTCTTCTATTGTATCTTCCTCTTCTGTCCTTAATTTTTCCTTTCGGTTCAGCAAGTTAGCTTCCACATCAACTGCAACCTTTTGCATTTCTACAAGGCTTGCAGTGTTCCTTTCTCTTAATTGGAATGTCATCTCAGGATCAAAGGCATCTGGGTAATTCAAGTGAGTTGATCCTGGGGATAGCCTTATATCAGCAGGCATTGCATGATACACCTAGTTGAACCTTGTTGAAAAATGATGTACTATCTCGCCTGGTTGTCTTTTCAAATGGTCATACTCTTCTAGGATGAGAAAGACAATTCTCATTATCACCCATCGATCTAGGAAAACTTGCACAAACTAATGGAAATTGTTAATGCTTGCAGCTAGGATATTTTTAAACTAGTTCTTAACTTTACCTTGCAAAGACAGGGAAAACATCCTGATATAGACATCGTCATATTCAACCTCATAAAGGTCAAGGAAATATTTAAACCTCTGGATATGTTTTTTAGCAGTGATATTGGCATTCTCTCCATCAAACCTAGGAAGATTATTGGTATAATTTGCAGGGAGGTCATGGAGAACAGAAGGCAAAACCAGAGGTTTGTATCTGTCTGGGAATTTCACAGGTATAGGAGGTAAAGCAAGGAGCTTATAACAAGATGGAATTTTAACCTATGAATCTAGAATTTTTACATATGTATCAGAGATTTTTACATCTGTAGGAAATAAGGCAGGAGGCTTATGTCTATCAAGGCTTCCTATAGGTATTTGAGTGTGTACCAAAGCTATGGGAATGGGCTCAATCCTTTGAGGCTCTTCAGGTTGAAAATGATCATCCTGGATTTCAACAATATACTCTGGACCAGGATCATGATAAGAGAGAAATTAATTCTAGATGAAACCAATAATATCATGAATACAATTTGAGCTTGAGTACCTGGCTTTTCTAGGCTACTTGGTCATGCTTCAAGTTCTTCCTCCAGTGGAGTCTTTGAGTTGGCACTTTCTGGAGCTGATTGGAGTTTCCAGGTGAATGATCTCAGCCTTCTGGTGTCTGGTCACTGTCCACCATCAGTGATCAGATTTGGAACTTGAAGTGAACTATTGGAGAAAATTCCCCAGTATGGTCGCCATTCTGTTAGAACTCTGTAATTTGGCCAAGGCTATGGAGGTAGTAACAGAGGCAACATCAAAACTACTTCGAGTCTTAGATCTATCCCTCCAATACTCAGAGAGGGGTCTCTCTATCTGATATAGCTTTATTTGGAATAGGATATTAGGCTAGCTATACTATACATGGGTTTGTTTTTTATTTGAGGTGTTTGGTTGAATGACTGCTTTAGAATCCCATTAGGCTATTGGGTCTGTGACAAGTTTGAAATTAAACACATGTCTATAAGGTATATTCACAGGAAAATATAATGCAAACATTGGATCCTTTACAAATAAAATGATATAGAGAAGGAACAGATGAGATAATCAACTACAACAAAAAAGCATTCAAGAATTTCTTTATTGTAGTATCAGAGGAAAACATTTAGATTTTCAAAAGCACTGCACAGAGTATCAAAGATAAATTCTGCGTTAAATCTCCTTTTGAAAATTAGAAAGAGAGAAACATAATGAAGACTGATTAGAATCACATTCAACAAAGAAGAGAAAAATTCACCAACGGCTAACACACAGGAATCCTGTGAAACGTCTCTTTGTATTACTGGAAGATCTCTTGATAAAAGTTACAGTGCTTACAGCTTGCTAGGGCCTACAGATCAACAACCATTTTACATTAAAATCACATCAATAAATAGGAGATATCCCCCCTCATTTTTAGGAATTTGTATTCAACGACCTCGGCCAAAAATAGCAACAAATCCCCAAAAATCCTAAATTGTCCGCCATGAAAGACGGGCCGAATTTCTACAAAAAAGTGGTCCACTCATACATCTATTTCTCTTTAATTCTGAAACCTAGGAAAACACGGAGAGAGGTTTTTGTTATTCATCCCGTTGTAGAGAAAAACCTCTCTCGGTTTTTAAAAATTCATTTTCATTTTCTCGGAATCGGCTTCGGAAGATGATATGATGAACATGCAAAAAATGGACAGTTTTTAAAAAACTAGGAAAAAGCCATTTTTTTGGGATAGGTGGTATTCCGGACCCCCCGTGAGGTGGTAAGTAGTTTTTATTTTTTTTTTTGGGGGGGGGTCGCTGGCTTGTGGAGCCGCCACATGTCCCTGGGTGGTTTCATGAAACGACTTCATTCTGGACCCCCCTTGGTGTGATGGGACATGAGGGGGGGCGAGGGGTCCAGAATGCATGGTTAGCGTGGGTAGAAACTTAGGGTAGTATAGTTTTAGTTTTTTAATTTTTAATTTTTGTTTTTGTTTATTAATTTGTTATGTTTTTTATTATTTGATTTTTAATTGTTTTAATTTTAATGTTTTGTTATTTGTTTTATTTACATTTATTAATATATGTATTAAGTTCCATTTTATTCTGTTTGTTTTTTTGTTTTAATTAATTATTATATATTTTTATTTAAAGGTTGGATATTGTTTTGTGTTTTATTAAATGGGTTTTATATTAATTAATTTTATTTTAACGTTTAACAACCTAAATTAACCTAAACACTAACTTAATTATTAGCTAATTAATTAATTAATAATTAATCAATTGCTAACAAAACTAACTTAGCTTATTGGTCCAATTACACTAACTTTATTAACCTATTTACTATCTACCAACCTTATTAATTTATTGTTCTTTTTAGCCTAAGTTTGTTTATTCATGGATGGGTGGCGAGCGGGATGTAATCAACTGGACAAAAGGACATGGGAGTGAGGCGCAGCGTGGATGAAGGATGCAGCAAGGTGATGGAGAATCTGGCGAAATTGATGGAGGGGAAAATGGGATCAACCAAACTAGACTTGGTCATCACAAAAGAAACTCCAAATCATCAAATGAAAAGTTAGGTTACCTATGATTATAGGATCCCAACATAGGCTCCACCTGGGGATGGCAGCTCTTTCAGGAGGTGTCAAGAACCACTTAATTCTAAACATGCAGACCAGTGCTTTATCCATTGGGTTGTTCCCAAAATTATTCTGTAATCTGTACCTGTTTTGATCTTTCAACTAAGACCAAATCAAAAGAACGTTGTTGGAAAAGAGATGCTCAAAATGTTAATCTTATTCACACTCTCCTACCTACCCTATATTGTTGAAAATCGTGCTAAATCAAATGATACAAAAATGCCAATGAAGCCAATCAAGTAGTTGCTGAGACCAGAGGACTACTTGACTGCTTGTTAGCATAGTAAAAAAGGAAGCTTGACCTTTTGTCCATAGATTCAAAACTGCAAAGTATAATGGCCACTGTTGAAAACATGATTGATATTTACAACAGAGACCTCAACAATACTGAAGAACAAAAGTAATGTCAGAAATATATTGGGGCTCTGTAGTGAAAAATTTCTCCATATAGGTAGCTATTGGATCAACGTAGAACTTACATGTTCCTTGATTTTTAATTTTAGCCCAGTCAACAACATGATCTGGGATTGTATCTATGTTATTTGCATCCTCATGCAATTTCTGATAGGACTGCAAATTTTCTGATGGATTCTGAAATGATGCTTCTGTTGAAAACACCCATGTAGTTGATTGTCCTATCATATCCATTTCATAACAATTTTTGAAATCATTGAGAGTAAATGAAAACTGACTTTGAAAACACAATCCATCCAGCATATCAGCTATAGGGTCATAAAATATTTCATATGACTGTGGAATTTGTTCTGCTGGCATTTCATGGCTTACACTATGATCCTCAACCAAAATTTGGCCAAGGTTCCCTCTCAAAATATGAAAATAATTAAAGCATAAAGGCAGTGAATCAAAATGGATCAGCTCATCCCCTATCTCAGGCTTTGAGATTTCATCTGACATTTGACCTTCAAAAATATTCAGGAGTTGTACTTCTGGATCAGCTTCTGAATCATCCTTGTTCTCTTCAACTTATGCATTAGAACATTCCTCTTTCTTATTTTTTACAATCTGCTTGCAATGTTTTCTCAGGACTGAGGAAAAACATAGGGGAAGGCAGTTTGCATTTTACTGAAAATTTTCTGCACTTTCCTCAAAAATTTGAAATGAATTATAATCTAATGGTACAGACTTACATTCCACTGATTCAAATCTTGTTTCGAGTTCTGGACTTACATATGGACTTTGAAAATCAAGGGAAATTAGTGACTATGATTTTGGGTCTAAAACATATCCCATGTCATCAATGACATCCTCTACTGACTCATCAAAAAAAATTATGTCTTCTCTATTTACAACTTGCCTAGAGTTTTTTTTTAGAAATTGAAAAGATAAGAAACATAAGGAAAGAGTGTTTCCACTTACTCTGAGATTTTTTGCACTTTGATCATTGTTGTCATAATTTCTAGGTGCAGATTGATTGTTCTGCTGGGATTGAAAATGATCTTCTTCCTCCCAACAGTATGTTGCTAATTTCTCTGGAAAATTCATCTTGATATCCTCCTCATCATACTGATCATGCTTGGGTAAATCATCCATGAATGAAATGTCAACAAACATGCACATCATATCAGTTGATGGCTCTTCAACAAGTTGCGTTGGAGTTTCATCTATGACTGTATTATGAATCGAATACATGAAATAATCCTTTGGTGGTTCAAAATACAGAGGTTGGTCTGCAAAATGTTTGGGGACATTGATCCTTGTTCGTTCTGGAGCTAATGGAACATAAGGTCTTTGAACAACAAGCTCATCTTTCTTGTTAATCCTCTGTATCATCTCTCTTACAGTTTTTTCCAGAACATCTAGTTTCACTTCCGAGGAATTCATTTGTTCCTCTTCTATTCTATGTTCCTCTTATGCCCTTAATTTTTCCTTTTGGTTCAGCAAGTTAGCTTCCACATCAACTGCAACCTTTTGAATTTCTACAAGGCTTGCAGTGTTCCTTTCTCTTAATTGGAATGTCATCTCAGGATCGAAGGCATCTGGGTAATGCAAGTGAGTTGATCTTGGGGGTGGCCTTATATCAGCAGGCATTGCATGATACACCTGGTTGAACCTTGTTGAAAACTGATGTACTATCTCCCCTCACTGTCTTTGCAAATGGTCATACTCTTCTAAGATGAGAAAGACATTTCTCATGATCACCCATCGATTTAGCAAAACTTTGCACAAACTGATGGAAATTGTTAATGCTTGCAGCTGGGAGATTTTTAAACTAGTTCTTAACTTTACCTTGCAAAGAGAGGGCAAACATCCTGATATAGATATTTTCATATTCAACCTCATAAAGGTCAAGGAAATCTTCAAAAATCTGGATGTGTTTTTTAGTAGTGATATTGGCATTCTCTCCATCAAACGTGGGCAGATTATTGGTATAATTTGCAGGGAGGTCATGGAGGAAAGAAGGAAAAACTAGAGGTTTGTATCTGTCTAGGACTTTCACAGGTATAGGAGGTAAAGCAAAGATCTTAGAACAATATGGAATTTTATCCTATGAATCTGGAACTTTTACATAGGTATCAGAGATTTTTACATCTGTAGGAAATAAGGAAGGAGGCTTATGTCTATCAAGGTTTCCTATAGGTATTTGAGTGTGTACCAAAACTATGGGGATGGGCTCAATCCTTTTAGGCTCTTTAGGTTGAAAATGATCATCCTGGATTTCAACAATATACTTTGGACCAGGATCATGATAAGAGAGAAAGTAATTCTAGATGAAACCAATAATATCATGAATACAATTTGAGCTTGAGTACCTGGTTTTTCTAGGCTTCTTCGTCATGCTTCAAGTTCTTCCTCCAATGGAGTATTTGAGTTGGCACTGTTTTGAGCTGATTGGAGTCACCAGGTGAATGATCTCAGCCTTCTAGTGTCTGGCCACTGTCCACCATCAGTGATCAGATCTGGAACTTGAAGTGCACTACTGGAGAAAATTCCCCAGTATGGTCGCCATTCTGTTAGCACTCTGTGATTTTCCCAATTCTATGTAGGAAGTCACAGAGGCAACATCAAAACCACCTTGAGTCTTGGATCTATCCCTCCAAGACTCAGAGAGGGGTATCTCTATCTGATATAGCTTTATTTGGAATAGGATATTATGCTAGCTATACTATACATGGGTTTTTTTTTTTATTTGAGGCATTTGGCTAAATGACTGCTTTAGAATCCCTTTGGGCTATGGGGTCTATGACAAGTTTGAAACTAAACACAAGTCTATAAGGTATATTCACAGGGAAAGGTAATGCAGATGTTGGATCCTTTAGAAATAAAATGATGTAGAGAAGGAACAGGCGAGATAATCAACTACAACAAAAAAGCATTCAAGAATTTATTTATTGTAGTTGTTGGATCATGTTGTCATTGATGCCAATGGTTTGATTGATTGATGTTATTGATTGATGTCAAAGGATTGATTGATTGATGATTGATGTAATATAATATGTATTGTCCTTGATGAGAATGCATAGATGAAGATGGATCAATGAGTTGTCATTGATACATGATGAAGATGGATCGATGTGGTTTCATTG
>ML823171.1:30225-63796 GCA_009831015.1 Picea engelmannii
CATTCCGGACCCCCCTTGGTATGATGCGAGGTGAGGGGGGGCGGGGTGTCCAGAATGCATGGTGAGCGTGGGTAGAAACTTAGGGTAGTATAGTTTTAGCTTTTTAATTTTTAATTTTGGTTTTTGTTTATTAAATTTGTTATGTTTTTTATTATTTGATTTTTAATTGTTTTAATTTTAATGTTTTATGATTTGTTTTGTTTACGTTTATTAATATATGTATTAAGTTCCATTTTATTTTGTTTTTTTTTGTTTTAATTAATTATTATATGTTTTTATTTAAAGGTTTTATATTGTTTTGTGTTTTATTAAATGGGTTTTATATTAATTAATTTTATTTTAACGTTTAACAACCTAAATTAACCTAAACACTAACTTAATTATTAGTTAATTAATTAATTAATAATTAATCAATTGCTAACAAAACTAACTTAGTTTATTGGTCTAATTACACTAAATTTATTAACCTATTTACTAACTACCAACCTTATTAATTTATTGTTTTTTTAAGCCTAAGTTTGTTTATTCATGGATGGGTGGCAAGCGGGATGTAGTCAACTGGACAAAAGGACATGGGAGTGAGGGCACAGCGTGGATGAAGGATGCAGCAGGGTGATGGAGGGTCCGACGAAATGGATGGAGGGGAAAATGGGATCAACCAATCCAGACTTCGTCATCACGAGAGAAACTCCAAATCATCAACTGAAAATTCAGGTTACCTATGATTATAGGACCCCAACATAGGCTCCACCTGGGGATGGCAGCTCTTTCAGGAGGTGTCAAGAACCACTGAACTCTAAACATGCAGACCAATGGTTTATCCATTGGGTTGTTCCCAAAATTATTCTGCAATCTGTACATGTTTTGATCTTTAAACTGAGACCAAATCAATAGAACATTGTTGGAAAAGAGATGCTCGAAATGTTGATCTTATTCACACTCTCCTACCTACCCTATATTGTTGAAAATCATGCTAAATCAGATAATACAAAAATGCCAATGAAGCCAATCAAGTAGTTGTTGAGACTAGAGGACTGCTTGACTGCTTGTTAGCACAGTTAAAAAGGAAGCTTGACCTTTTGTCCATAGATTCAAAACTGCAAAGTATAATGGTCACTGTTGAAAACATGATTGATCTTTATAACCGAGACCTCGACAATCCTGAAGAACAAAAGTAATGCCGGCAATAGATTGGGGATTTGTAGTGAAAATTTTCTCCATATAGGTAGCTATTGGATCAAGGTAGAATTGACATGTTCCTTGATTTTTAATTTTAGCCCAATCAGCAACATGATCTAGCATTGTATCTATGTTATTTGCATCCTCATACAATTTATGATATGACTGCAAATTTTCTGATGGATTCTGAAATGATGCTTCTGTTGAACACACCCCTCTAACTGATTGTCTGATCATATCCATATCATAACAATTTTTGAAATCATTGAGAGTAAATGAAAACTGACTTTGAAAACACAGTCCATCCAGCATATCAGCTATAGGGTCATAAAATATTTCAGATGATTGTGGAATTTGTTCTGCTGGCATTTCATGGCTTACACTGTGATCCTCAACCAAAATTTGGCCAAGGTTCCCTCTCAAAATATGAAAATAATTAAAGCATAAAGGCAGTGAATCAAAATGGATCAACTCATCCCTTGTCTCAAGCTTCGAGATTTAATCTAAGATTTGGCCTTCAAAAAGATTCAGTAGCTGTACTTCTGGATCAATTTCGGGATCATCCTTGTTCTCTTCAACTAATGCATTAGAACATTCCTCTCTCTTACTATTTACAATCTTCTTGCAATGTTTTCTCAGGAGTGAGAAAAAACATAGGGGCAGGCAGTTTGCATTTTCCTAAAAAGTTTTTGCACTTTCCTCCTTCAAAATTTGAAATGAATTATAATCTAATGGTACAGACTTACATTCCACTGATTCAAATCTTGTTTCAAGTTCTGGACTTACATCTGGACTTTGAAAATCAAGGGAAATTAGTGACTGTGATTTTGGTTCTAAAATAGATCCCATGTCATCAATGACATCCTCTACTGACTCATCAAAAAAATATTGTCTTCGCTATTTACAACTTGCCTAGAGTTTCTTTTCAGAAATTGAAAAGATGATAAACATAAGGGAAGAGTGTTTCCACTTACTCTGAGATTTTATGCACTTTGATCATTGTTGTCGTAATTTCCATGTGCAGATTGATTGTTCTGCTGGGATTGCAAATGATCTTCTTCGTCCCAACAATTTGTTGCTAATTTCTTTGGAAAATTCATCTTGTTATCCTCCTCATCATATTGGTCATGCTTGGGTAAATCATCCATGAATGAAATGTCATCAAACATGCACATCACATCAGATGATGTCTCTTCAACAAGCTGCATTGGAGTTTCATATTTGACTATATTATGAATCGAATACATGAAATAATCCTTTGGTGGTTCAGAATACAGAGACTGGGCTACAAAATGTTTGGGGACATTGATCCTTGTCTGTTCTGGCGCTAATGGAACATAAGGCCTTTAACACCAAGCTCATATTTCCTGCTAATCTTCTATATCATCTCTCTTACAGTGTTTTCCAGAACATCTAGTTTCACTTCAGAGGATGTTATTCATTCCTCTTTTATTCTATCTTCCTCTTCTGCCCTTAATTTTTCCTTTCAGTTCAGCAAGTTAGCTTCCACATCAACTGCAAACTTTTTCATTTCTTCAAGGCTTGCAGTGTTCCTTTCTCTTAATTGGAATGTCATCTTAGTATCGAAGGCATATGGGTAATGCAAGTGAGTTGATCCTGGGGGTGGCTTTATATCAGCAGGCATTGCATGATACACCTAGTTGAACCTTGTTGAAATCTGATGTATTGTCTCCCCTGGTTGTCTTTTCAAATGGTCATACTCTTCTAGGATGAGAAAGACATTTCTCATGATCACCCATCGATCTAGGAAAACTTGCACAAACTGATGGAAATTGTTAATGCTTGTAGTTGGGAGATTTTTAAACCAATTCTTAACTTTACCTTGCAAAGGCAGGGCAAACATCCTGATATAGATATCGTCATATTTAACCTCATAAAGGTCAAGGAAATATTCAAACCTCTGGATATGTTTTTTAGGAGTGATATCGACATTCTCTCCATCAAACCTAGGCAGATTATTGGTATAATTTGCAGGGAGGTCATGGAGGACAAAAGGAAAAACCAGAGGTTTGTATCTATCTAGGACTCTCACGGGTATAGGAGGTAAAGCAAGGAGCTTAGAACAAGATGGAATTTTAACCTGTGAATCTGGAATTTTTACATATGTATCAAAGATTTTTACATCTGTAGGAAATAAGGCAGGAGGCTTATGTCTATCAACACTTCCTATAGGTATTTGAGTGTGTACCAGAGATATGGGAATGGGCTCAATCCTTTGAGGCTCTTCAGGTTTAAAATTATCATCCTAGATTTCAACAATATACTCTGGACTAGGATCATGATAAGAGAGAAAGTAATTGCAGATGAAACCAATAATATCATGAATACAATTTGAGCTTGAGTACCTGGTTTTTATAGGTTGCTTGGTCATGCTTCAAGTTATTCCTCCAGTGGAGTCTTTGAGTTGGCACTGTCAAGAGCTGATTGGAGTCGCCAAGTGAATGATCTCAGCCTTCTGGTGTTTGGTCACTGTTCACCATCAGTGATCAGATCTGGAACTTGAAGTGCACTACTGAAGAAAATTCCCTAGTATGGTCGCCATTCTGTTAGCACTCTGTAATTTTCCCAAGGCTGTGGTGGAAGTCACAGAGGAAACATCAAAACCACTTCGAGTCTTGGATCTATCCCTCCAAGACTCAGAAAGGGATATCTCTATCTGATATAACTTTATTTGGAATAGGATATTAGGCTAGCTATGTTGTACATGGGTTTGTTTTTTATTTGAGGTGTTTGGATGAATGACTGCTTTAGAATCCCATTGGGCTATGGGGTCTGTGACAAGTTTGAAATTAAACATAGGTCTATAATGTATTTTCACAGGGAAAGGTAATGCAGACGTTGGATCCTTTAGAAATAAAATGATGTAGAGAAGGAACAGACGACATAATCAACTACAACAAAAAAGCATTCAAGAATTTCTTTATTGTAGTATCAGAGGAAAACATTTAGATTTTCAAAAGAATTGCACAGAGTATCAGAGATAAATTATGCGTTAAATCTCCTTTTGAAAATTAGAAAGAGAGAAACATAACGAAGAATGAGTAGAATCACTTTCAACAAAGAAGATAAAAACTTCACCAACGACTAACACGCAGGAATCCTGTGAAAAGTCTCTTTGTATTACTGGAAGATATCTTGATAAAAGTTACAGTGCTTACAACTTGCTAGGGCCTAAATATCAACAACCATTTTACATTAAAATCAGATCAATAAATAGGAGAGATCCCCCCTCAATTTTAGGAAGTTGGATTCAACCACCTCGGCGAAAAATAGCAACAAATCCCCAAAAATCCTGAATTGTCTGCCATGAAAGACGGGTCGAATTTCTACAAAAAAGGGGTCCACTCAAACATATAGTTCTCTTTAATGTTGATAGCTGGGAAAAACCTGAGAGAGGCTTTTGTTCTTCATCCAGTTACGGAGAAAAACCTCTCTCGGTTTTTAAAATTTCTTTTTCGTTTGCTAGGAATTGACTTCGGAAGATGATATGATGAACAGGAAAAAAATGGATGGTTTTTAAAAAATTGGGAAAAGTCGGTTTTTTTGGGATAGGTGGTATTGTGGACCCCCCCTGAGGTGGTAAGTGGTTTTTTTGGGGGGGGCTTCAACTAGCTTATCGAGCCGCCACATTTCCATGGGTGGTTTCATGAAACGACTTCATTCCGGACCCCCCTTGGTGTGATGGGACGTGAGGGGTGGGGGGTCCGGAATGCATGGTGAGCGTGGGTAGAAACTTAGGGTAGTGTAGTTTTAGTTTTTTAATTTTTAATTTTTGTTTTTGTTTATTAAATTTGTTATGTTTTTTATTCTTTGATTTTTAATAGTTTTAATTTTAATTTTTTGTGATTTGTTTTATTTACGTTTATTAATATATGTATTAAGTTCCATTTTATTTTGTTTGTTTGTTTGTTTTAATTAATTATTATAAATTTTTTTATTTAAAGGTTTTATATTGTTTTGTGTTTTATTAAATGGGTTTTATATTAATTTATTTTATTTTAACGTTTAACACTAACCTAAATTAACCTAAACACTAACTTAATTATTAGCTAATTAATTAATTAATAATTAATCAATTGCTAACAAAACTAACTTAGCTTATTGGTCTAATTACACTAAATTCATTAACCTATTTACTAACTACCAACCTTATTAATTCATTGTTCTTTTTAGCCTAAGTTTGTTTATTCATGGATGGGTGGTGAGCGGGATGTAGTCAACTGGACAAAAGGACATCGGAGTGAGGGCGCAGCGTGGATGAAGGATGCAGTAGTGTGATGGAGGATCGGGAGAAATGGATGGAGGGGAAAATGGGATCAACCAAGCCAGACTTCGTCATCATGAGAGAAACTCCAAATCATCAACTGAAAAGTCAGGTTACCTATGATTATAGGACCCCAACATAATAGATGCCCCCTAATGTGTTAGGTCAAAGAACTATCTACGATGGTCGAAATACATTATAATTCCCAAAAGTGGAGTAATGAAGACTTAGTTGGAAGTACTAGTTGCTCATGAGAATATTACAATCCATAATGACTTTGTACACATCGTTTCAAATCTGAATTACACTTCAAATCCATGTGGAAATATATCAAATAGATGTTCATGTCCATGAATAGGAAATACAACGCAGACATATGGCATAGGCTTTCATAGTTATGAACAAGGCACGATGGAATCCAGTCTCAAAATCAATCTGAAGATATTTGTATACAATGGAGTACAATCTGATCTCCCATGATCACTGAAGTCATATAGGTACTGGTCCAATGAAAGACATCAACAGATGAGGAATGTTGCTAATGTAAGCTGGGGGTCATCTGCACTATCCACCAAAGGTGCAAGTCTACATCATATGAATAGAGGAGTTGATGTCGAACACAATGAGACTTAATTTGATTACTGGTCATATATCATTAACAAATGAAATACAACCTATTGATAATGAAAGTAGGTATCAAGGAACCGAGTACATTCTACAAGTATGAATAAGGATGTTTAGGTCGAACACTTGAAGAATCCATTGATCAGGAGACATTGGTGTATTCCCAAATCTTGATGGTGGGAGAACCTGCCACTGATATCTGCAAGCCTCTAGGTACTCATATAAATCTAGGTCTCACTTCCAGAATAGATGAGTTGAACTCGATGGAAGGAGACCCGTTGAAAGGAGAGCATTAGGGAATCTCTCATCATTCAGCATGAGGTACAAAGCAATAGCTTGATAATTAGGAGGAGCTCGGATGAATAGGATGTTCATGAACCAACAACCCTATGTGTCCCTCGCATGCACCAGATGCAAGTAGTGCATGAAAGATACCCTATGAATAGCATCCAATAAGGAAAATTGTTGACAAAGAAGAGGAAACCACCAATAAGGCTAATGGAATCCAAGACACTACACAAATCCCAATGTGTGAATAGATTTCTTGTCATAGAACATAAGGGAAACCCCCTAGTCAGTGACCAATGAGGAAATGTCAACTTCTAGGTTCAAGGTTACCTACCCATATTAAAAGTAGGACGAGGGTGCATGGTAGGACTACAACTTCATGTGACTCTGAGATACACTAAGGGTATGGTAGAAATGAAAAGTCAAGATTTCTGCAAAATGGCTGACATGGGCTTGTAGACTTCCTTTGAACAAGAGCACGAGACATATGGATAATTCAGGAAGCATAGACTTGATGATAAAACTTTGTGATGCAAGAGGCATCAACAAAATTTCCATGGGGACAAGAAGAATAACCAGTCGAAGGAGTAAACTCTAAGTAACGAGCTCGACTTCCTAAGGTAATGTTAAACCAAAACTTTGGATGAAAATGGACTTAAAATTTTGTTCTTTGTTCAAAGGCAACACTACTACTACTGATATGAGATAATATTATTTTTTCGCCCGTATTTTTATTTTTTTCATAGGAAAAGAAATGTTATGATACAAGAGAGGAAACGAGTGTCGTGAATAAGAATCTAGTTCCAAGTAGTGAAACATAACTATTCTCAATGCAAAGAATTTCATGTGGGGCATGGACACTTTGGGGTATGTTTCCTCTTAGGGTATAGGGTGTCAAGTTGGAAAGGATATATAAAAGGCTTTGCTTGGCTAGTGATGCAAATTGTTGAGGTAAGAGGCTTATAACAAGAAAGAGGTAACTGGTAATAGGCTCAATACTGCAAACAGGATGATGTAATCCAATTACAACTTAACTCCAAAAAAATTTCCTTTTTCATAGATTTAGTCCCCTAGGCCCAAAAAAGTATAAAATAATACCCAGGAGAACTCTTCTAGCCAATGGCGACTAGAGTATTCATTTTTCATAAGTAGTCTACTTGGTCTAGAAAAGGGTTAAACTTATACCAAATAGACATCCTTTCAAATCCATTTAATGAGTGTGAAAGAGACAAGTTCACTCGGAAATTTTTTCATTTTTTTGGGAGTCGGAAAATAGCTTAACCAAGACTCGGGGGGGAGTCCCATAGGTAATGGTCAGAAAGATTGTGAGTAAGAATATGGGGTTCGAATGCAAATTCATATCATGACTATAAGGAACTCTCATTCCTATGGAATAACTTCTGCATGGGAACCAAATGACACAAAGGTTCTAACAAGGGCACCCATGTTTGGTAAGTCTCTATCACTTATGAACGACACTTCTAGTAGTGGTGAGAAGGTTATGTTTCTCTAATAAATGGGTTCGTACCTAGGATGTATGGATCGCGTTCAAAGGATGATGCAGGAATGAAAAATGGAGTGAAAACCTATCCTATATGTCGGTGAAATAATATACCTGTCGAAGGTATGAACAGGTAGTACTGTTAACACTGAGTCAAATGTTTTGGTTGAGGAAACAACCTACAAACGTAACCACAAACCAACTTACAGGATGGAAGCTATCCCTTCCAACCCAGAGAGGGCTCTCTCTTGTCACTTAGTCTCTGATAGATATCTTTTCTTGATATAACAATGGCTAGGGTTTCCAAAGTGTTGAGTGGATTCAATAAAGTGTTGTTGGCAAAGAGGAGAAGGATGATTTTTGGGCTATGGAGTCAAATCTTGAAAACAAATGAAACTGATGTCTAGTACATAGAACCTCACATAGGAATAGAGGCTAGATTTGGTGAATGAAAACTTCCATTTTAGATTGGTTATAGAGGGTGAAAAATGAAGAAAGAAACACATAACAACATCAGAGCATCTTATAGATGAATTCTCACCTAATTAGGAAGAAAGGACAAAGTTTAAATTATTTGAGTTTAGAGCACCTTTTAGATGAATTCTAAATCTTAAAAATCAATTTAAACAAAGGAAAAAATGAGATGCAAGTAGAGACACAAGATATACATACAAAATACAACACATTATCATCTCATAACCATTGGAATCTATTTCATGAAGGTTCAGGACTCCTGCATTCCATTCCATTCAAATTCAAAGATTTACAATGAAGGTCAAAAATACTATAGTTCTGCCAACTTCCCCCTAAACACCTTCAAAATTCTCCAATATATATATAAACACCCTCACTAAGATAAATAATTTTAACTCCCCTTCTATCCTTTGATTTCGGATCTGATTACATAAAAAAGAAGACAATTTGTAAACTACTTTCTAAAAATAGAAAATTCATTTTGCTAGAAAATATGGGTCAAATATAACAGCATATCTCTCAAATCACAATAGTGTTTACAAAATGGGGAGAGGTTTTTGGATATGAACCCATGCTTGAGAAAAAAATCTTCCCGTTTTTTAAAATTATTCTCCATACTCTCGGGATCCGTGCCCAAAAATGATGACTAAAACAGGAAAACATTAAATGCGAAATTATGGAAAAATGGACCGTAAAGATTCATTCGAACCTCTCAAACTATGAAACCTGTGTAAAAAATGAGAGAGGTTTTTGTTATTGAGCTCATGCTTGAAGAACACCTCTCTGTTTTTTTCTAAAATCCTCTCCAGTTGCTTAAGGAATGATCTTGAAGTTGACTGCAAAAACAGTCATTTCCAGAACTTGCGTAGCAAATTTGTGTAGCGCACTTGATTTTTCTTGAAACACGTGCAAATTAAGGGGGAAGAAACTTGATGAAGACATGTTTTGACCTCCAATGTGGTACACCAATCACTTCATGATGTATTTTTCATTCATATGTGACTACATCATTTGTGTAGCATTGGCTCGCTACGCAAGTGTTGTGTATTCTTGTTTTATCAGTCAAAAATTGCAGCTGCTAAAAGGGGTCACTTTATGTTGTTATCTTTCTTTGAATCATAGGCACATGGATTTCAAAAATGTTTCTTATAGAAATATGTTGAACTTGATAACTTTCTTCCTCCTTTAATCAATATTTGGGTTGCATGAAGAGATAGATACAGTAGTGGGAAGAGATGAAAGGGCCCAACAATATTTAAAAATATGCGGCCTTTATAAATTTTTGTCTCTCAAGGGAATGAGGGATCATGTGAGGTTACTCCAGTTGGTAGTAAACTATTGGGATCCAGAGACAGAGTCCTTCAACCTCGATGAGAAAGCATTGAGGATTGAAGTGGATGATATATACTTCATCACAGGATTGTCTCATAGAGGCGACGTAGTGAATCTCAAGGACCGAGGGGCTGGGGGTGGTATGACTATGGAGGATTACATTGCCACCCACTGTGTTGTAGGCACAGATAAAGTAGGGAGCCAACTCACACAACCTGAGATTAAAGATCAATCTTCTTGTACTCACACAAATTTTGGGGTCGGCTTCATTACATCAGGCATCGAGGCCACTCATGTTCTATGTGGTGGAGTGTTTAAGACCCATTGTTTATGACTGGTGTACCTCATTGTTGGCTAATATGAAGAGCCAGTTGACAGATTGAAAACAAGGGAAATGAGAAATTTTGGATTTGCATCCATACTTTGTAGTTTTGTCTTTGAGAGGGTTCTAGGTTTGAGCCCTAGAGTAGAGATTACTCCACAAGGACAGCGTGATCTAGCCATGTCATGGTGGATCGACGTGATTAGGCAACTAGGAGGTTGTAGGGTGCCAACCTCCCAGAATGACGAGTGATTTTTCTAGTGGCGCTGAAAGGTCATAGCCATTTATGACTACCCTTATGGAGGGATCGAATACAGAGGGGATCCTGACATACCTTTGCCACTAGGTTCTACCTATGGTGATATTGGTAAGAAATGTTTTTATATATTTCATTTTTTTGTGTTTTTCAATAAAAATAAAAAACGCAAATATTTTTGTATGGTATCAAGTATTAACAATTGCTTTGTTACTCAGATGTAGGTCCATGATGGCCACAGGGATTCCCATGACATTGACAGAGGGTTCGAGGAGATGAGAAAGTGGGAGAGGAAATAGAAAGAGTGTTACAGAATGTGCATGGGAACATGTCTCTATTGACGTACATGATTCCTATGGTTCAAGTGGAGGATCTACCAAAGGCAAAGCAGCGGCAAGTGGTGGGTGTACCCCGTGCGTGGGTGCGACTCTTTCAGTGTCTTGCAAACACCGTAGTGTGCTATCATTATATTCATCTGGTGCCACAGATGTATATGCCATGGTCATATTATATACTGTCCATATATGTATTTTGAGGGTGTGAACCCCATTTTGTACTATGACACCATATTTTTTGAACTCGAAAGGATGAAATATAAAAAAAATTGGTCTGTGTCTTTACTTATATATGTTACAATGTGAAATGTATGAATATGTTTTCTTTTCTTAGTTATGTGACAAATTCCAATCTAAAATATAATTAGTGTATGCATTGGATACATGATTAGAACTTCTAGGTATGTGATTATAAGTAAGAAAATCAAAGTATCGTTCCAAAAGTTGTACCTGTAGGAATCATCGGAGTAAAGTAGGATCTTGCACATAGTAATTGTCGTTCAACTGACATGCGACTAAATGGGAGTCCAGGAGAACCTCTAAATATCGAACCCCATGTGAAATTTCATTGTGTAATAGCTCTATAATGTCGCTATATTCAGCCACATAATCGTTGATTGCTCTAGACGAACGCCACCTGAAGACACCAATT
The DNA here is from genome assembly GCA_009831015.1 of Picea engelmannii. Taxonomy (NCBI): domain Eukaryota; kingdom Viridiplantae; phylum Streptophyta; class Pinopsida; order Pinales; family Pinaceae; genus Picea; species Picea engelmannii. Next base: position 41,474 of record ML823171.1, read on the forward strand.
GGCCCTCGCGTGAGTAAATAACCCAAGCAGTGGAAGCCATGTTCTGTGTATGACGACTGGCACCATCCTTGAATCCTAATTAAATTGAATACTCCGTTGACATCTTCCCACCAAGGTAAAACTTGATAAGCAAGTCGATGACACAAAGGAAGACATGTATATACACTATGATACACTAGTATACGAAATGTCATGCCTGAGCTTGAGGGATGAAGCGTAATACCTTTTAAGGTAGAGCCCATTTCTGGGCTCATCCAATATATTCCCTTCATAATCTTCCAATTTGTAAGATTCTTTCTCTAAGATATGTTGCACGACATAAGGATCGTGCCACATGGGGTTGAACTTTCCTGCCCCCAGTGGTTCTTTGGTTTGGTCGTAAAGGAGAACCAAGTCACCCTCGGTGTACTGTCAAGGAAAGAAATACTTATCGTACTGAACCTTAACATGTCATTTATTCTCTTCGATAGTTGTAGAGGCATCTCGACGTTTCTCATCGAGATGCTCCAGGTGTACGAGGCATTCTTCAAGATCAGATGTGTCAGGTAGGGCTCACTTTCAAACTTAAGGGAAGGGATTTTTCATTCAATAGAAAGAATCGACTCCACACCATGTACTAACTGAAAAGGAGAGAATCCAATGGAAGTATTTACCATGGTTCGGCATGCCCAAAGTGTAGGGTAAAGAATCAGATGTCAATCAGATTTACTCTAGATGACAGCTTTTTGCAAGATGGTCTTGAGAGATTTATTCACTGCCTCTACTTGTCCATTTTCCTAGGGATAGTAATGGGAAGAATGATCATGCTTAAACTCCATTTTTTATGTTAAATCTTTCATCATTTCATTCTAAAAGTGACTTCCATGATCAATGACAATCTCTCTTGGGATTCTGAACCGGGCTATAATATGGTTGAATATGAAGAATGTTGTAGTCTTACCATCATATTTAATGGTAGGCATGGCCTCTGCCCATTTAGTAAAGTAATCCACAGCCACAATAATATGTTGGTGTCCACCAGCCAAGGTTGGGTTACAGTCCATAAAATCTACCCCCCACTTAGTGATGGTAACGACTGGGTGAAGAGGGGCTTGGTGCGAGTTCATTTTCCAAGTGAACACCTAGCAAGGGTGACACTTCTTGACCGCTTCAACACAATCTTTAAAATTTGACAACCAAAAATAATTGGCTCGCAATATTTTTTGGGATATCACAAGACCGAATAAATGACCACCACAAGCCCCACTGTGACAGTCATTAAGAACAAACTCAACTTCCTTGTGAGTCAAGCAACGATGTAAAATATTATCTACCACTCAATGATACAAAGTGTCGTCGATAATAAGCTAGCTTTTAGCCTGGTGACATATACGTCGTCGATCGTCTCTCGACATATGATAGGGTAGCTTCAAGGTTTGAAGATAGATCATAATGTCTCCATACCAAGGGTCCAAAGAAGAGATAAGGAAGATATGTTCATCCACAAACAAATCATCATGAAAAATGTACTCATCTAGTCGATGGAATTCTAATATCAACTCGAAAAAAACTAGCAATTTCTTAGACATCGTCGAAGCGAAATCAAGATCAAATTCTTTCAAAATAACAATCCACTTATTGTATTTCCCCCCCTATGATACACCTAGTGAGGACGTATTGAAATGGATTTATATCCGCAACTATCGTATTTTTTCAAAGTAATATATAATTTCATAATCTTTGAACCGCATGTACGACACCCAAGTCTAGTTTCTCTATGTGAGAGTATTTAAGTTCACAACCGACTAGATTTCGACTGAGATAACAGAAAATTTTCTCATGGAGCTCAACGTCCTTATGAACCAGAACCATACCAATTGTCCCTTTGGACGTGGTGATATAAATCAATAGTCTCTATTATAGTCTAGAGGCTTCAACATAGGTGTCGATACCAAATCTTTCTTAAGAGAATCAAAGTATTCTTGGGCTCTCTCATCCCATATAAACAGAGTGTCCTTATTCAAAAGATGCATGAAACCCTTAGTTAAATTGTCATAGTTCACTATGAGTCGAAGCAAGAAATAATACTTTCCCTGTAAACCTTGAAGTTGTATAATGTTGCACGAGGGAGGCAATCGAAGTATTTCCTCATCATAGGATCTACCATGATCCCATGCTCAGACACTAAGAATCCTAAAAGACAACCAAACCTAATGTAGAAGATGCACTTGTGAGGGTTCAACTGAATGCAATAGTAATGGCATCTCTCAAATACTAATCGAAGATGAGTGGAGTGATCTACTTTATTTCGATAGTGAGCAGCGAGATCGTCTAGGTAAGCTTCGGAAATATGCTTAATATCGTGAAAAGAAAAGGTTATGGAACGTTGGAAGGTTGCTCCGACATTTTTAAGGCCGAAAGACATTTTCCAATATCCAAAAGTATCCCAAGGACAAATAAACATCATCTTATGTTGATCCTCGGGTTTTATTTGAATTTGATTATACCCTAAAAATTTGTCCATAAAAGAAAAGAATTTTCTTCCCGCACACTCATCAAGACTCTGGTCAATGAAAGGAGTATGGAATTTATCTTTGGGACAAGCCTTGTTCAAGTCTCAAAAATGCATACATACGCGGATGGTTCCTTTATTTTTATTAATGGGAATGGGGTTGGACACCCATTCAGTCAAGGGAACCAGGTAGATGAAACCAACATTAAGTCTCTTCTCTACCTTTGCGTTAATAGTAGGGGCCTTCCTAGTATTAATATCTCTAAGACGTTTTCGAATAGGTTTATCATTCAGATAGGTTTTAATCTCATGTTCGACAATGCTGGGGTCGATCCCTGGCATCTCTTCATATTACCAAGTGAAAACATCATGAAACTCTTTGAAGAGACTAGTGTAGATCTGAATTTCTTCAGGTAAATAATTTGCACTGATATATACGTTCCCAATTTTTCCAGGAATACAAGAGATGTCGATCATGACGGTAGGATAAATATTCGCCATGTTTCCTTTGGCATAAATACCATGTGTATCTAATGGAACCACGGCGTGACCAACCATCTCACACAAGGTAGATCTAAATTCATCATGTTCAATCTTAACAAGCTCTGGAAGGAAATAGGATCGATGATGCATATCATCCCAAGTCTTATTAGGACCATACATGGCCTCTAATATGGATTCATCCAAAGGTAAAGTATCATCGAGGAAATCATGTGAAAAAGATGATTGAGCAACCCATATAGGCTCTAGAACAGGATCCACCTCGTCTATCCGCAAGGACGCGGGAACTGGGTCGATAGTAGCATCAAGAATAGACTAATACATAACCTTTGTTGTTGATAGTGTCATTTCCATCCTAATGTTAAATGACCTTCATATGACATATTCAGGGAAGGCAGGTTCCAAGGGTCATTGAAATACAAAGTACGGAAAGGAACGGACCTCATCGATGACGAAGACTCACTGGAAATGACATGAATATGGTGAATTGGTGCCATGAAATCAAACATACCCATCATAGAGGAATAAATTCAGACACCAACATCCTTAGTTTCTTGTTGAGAATTGTCGATTACAGGGACCAAAGGTCCAATCGATGCACTAGGACTAGCGTGCACAAAGGACAATTGATCAATCGTCATTATTTTCCCTTCGTGAGGAAAACATAAAGTGTGGAAAACAGATGAAACGACGGCTATCATGGAATAAGTCCAATTACACCCTAGTAGTAAATTATAGTCGAGAGGCACATCAACCAGCTCAACATCAACCTCCATTTTCTTCCCACCTAACTGGACCAGAAAAGTAGGAAGAATTTTTTGGGGTCGAAACAAACACCCATCAAATGCGGTAAACATAGTCATAGATTGGGACAAGGTTGGAGAGACAATGGATTTCCAACAGGCTAGGGACATCACGCACATCACAACATCTTCATCAATTACAGTACGTTTGATGGTAATTTTTGTGTACTCCACATGGATTTGAAAGGCCACGTGGTAAGGTAAGCGAGGCTTAACAATTGGGGTGTCAAACTTGATAACCTTCTAACCACACTGGTCTAGAGCTCCTAACACAGATAAAAAGTTGTTCCTCTATGAATCACACATCTAGAGCACCTCCAAAGTCGAAATTACACAAGGGGTTTGGCCCTGATCTTTGACAATCGAATATTTCTAGGTGGCTCCGGCATTAGGATTGTGGGTTGAGTGATTTAGTACTCCTTTTGGAATACGAGGCGGAGGTTCTAGATTTTCAATATACAAGGGTGTTTCCCGAGGAGGAGAAGACTTTAGACCTACAACGGTCTCTGAAGAACCATAATCACGAGATCGAGTGGCCATCGACATGAGGCCCATGCTTTTATCTATGATCATAGTTTGACCAGGGTGCATCAGGAAGAATTTCTTAAAGCATCCCAGATTCAACATATATGAGGTCCAATTGTTGGGATTTGAAAATAGATTCTTCCTTACTTAGAATGTAGATACATCCTTCAAAATATAAGGCAATAATGACTTAAGGAACCATTCCAACCGAAACTCTGGAGGAATGTAAGCTTTTATCAACCTCTTCTGTCTATGCCACTCTTGGATATGGCCCGATATATGTGTGCATTTATCTTGGCGGAAGGCCGAAAAAAGTTCTATGTCATCATCGTAATCAATGAGAAACTGGAAGTGGTTGAGAAATACCAATGCCATATGATTAAAGGTTTTGTATTTTCCCCCCAATAGCTCAATGTACAATTTCATGGCGACCCCCATGAGGGTGCGTTGCAATAGCCTCAAATGGATACAATCATCATTTAGGGAGTTGGATGAGCACCATAGATGAAAATTAGTAACATGATCACTTGTATCCTCACTAGTCTTGCCTTCGAATTTTGGAATGCCTAAAATAAGCTTGGTAGGGACAAGGGACCATGACAGATCATGATGCACAGGGTCATTCATTGATTTTGAAAAATCTAGCAGATTAAGCACGGTCAGAAAAGGGAGTCGGGATTGTGGCATTTGGGCCCATGCTCCCAGGAAATATTGATGCTAAGGGATTTTAGGCCTTCCAGGGTTCTGGTATATTCTGTGTCCCTGTCTGGCAGGATAATATCCTCCTCCAAACTAATTCATGAAAGGTTGTATGGGCACTATACCCACAGAAGCAGCATGATGAGGGTTATATACATTTCCCCCAACTGAAGGGACTCTGGGCTGGGGGTTTCCCATAGTGTGAAACTGACTCCCTCCAAATGGAACTCCAGAGGACAGAGGGGGATTCACCACAGTAAATGTTTTCATCGAAATCGGCATGGAGGAATAGGGGATGAAGGATGAAATATAGGAAGTGAATTGTCCGCTCGGTTATGCACTCCATCCTTGAGCATTGAAACTGGGATTATGCCCGGAGGAAAGAGGATTCCAACCTCCAACTATAGGATTTTCTTGGGGAATATGACCTCCACCAAACAAGAAAGAGCATAAGGAGGAGTTGTGCCCCCAGACCCAAAACTAGGATTCGCATTAGCCGTTGGAACGGAGGATCAGAGTTGCGGCATCATGTTGGGAATATCAAAAGTAAAGGGATTAGAGGCCGAAGGTATTGACTGAGAATTGTGACTTGGCGTACCAAAAATAGATTTGAAAGTGTTCATTCTTGTGGGTCGAGTAGAAATCACAGGTTGGGTAGCACTAGAGGCGGGGACCTCTAGCACCCCCACCATCGAGGATGAAGGAATCGAAGGGATCCCACTAATTATAGAATATATAGGAGCCTAAGGACTCCCCGAGATGCCCAGGTATGACTTGGTACTCATAACTGGATGATCACGAGTCTAGGAGGTGGAGATATATGTACAACATTTATTAAATTTACGCCTTTTAGAAGGAAGCTTCGGTAAAAGATCAAGATGCAGTGGTAACTTCAACAAACGACGAGACCTACGAGGAGGATGGTATTTCTCCATGATGACTCAAGACTTGAGATATAAAACCAAATCCTAGGGCCAACTAAAAATCAAAGATCACACCAAAATAAAGAAAACACGCCAATGCACACAAACAGGATATAGCGGCTGAAAAGGGGCCTCCCTCACTAGAGTAGGTATGTCTCTCCTAAGAGGGGCCTGAGACTCCCTTCAAAATATTAGAGATACAAGAATTATCTATAAGGGCCCTTGTGGGCTTAACAATGCAATCGGTCAGATCCCCCTGGAGAGGTAATACTCCATAAAGGTTGTGTGTTGTCTGATCCTTATCTGACTCAGGGTACCTAGAAAATAACCCCTGCAAATAACCTATGTGGCTACTTATGTTAAGAAACTAGAGTCACCAAAATATAACCAATGTGCAAGAATACAGTCGTAAGTCTGGTCCACCATATGGGTAGTGTAACAAAGGCCGAAATCTTGAAAGCACCACCTCTCACGGAGGTAAAGGTACTAGCAAGACCCCCAAATACGAATAGAACCCTAGAAATATATCTAACGCTAAGAAGGTATTAAAGGGTTATCTCTGCAACCAACTTCGCATGACCTCATGCTTAACTCTAGTGTGATTGGAGCCTCCTGACGTCACTGATTACACAATGGGTTTCACCACTCCCTCACCAAACACATATGTTTATTTTAATATCCTTGGAGAAGTTTACTCACAAAATCTTATTCCAGGGCCTTATGTCCTATACTTGTTTGTGTACCTTGAAAAATAAAATCGTTTATAATCAATTTTAATTAATCAACGTTAATTTTAATGGTTTCTGCTTACTCAAGAGGTGTGGTCGTGAAACTCATGGTATTACGACTCAGCATATAAAAATAAGAAAATATAAAAACATTGTTAAGTACTATTATTGAATTTCAAAGAGATGTTATTCTTATAAATGCAATTTTTCCAATGCAATCTCTACAATTTCAATGAAAAACAATCTCTCCACATGTGTCAAAATCAATGCAATATAATAAAAAGTGAAAATAATAAGAAAATATATTTTATTTTCGATATAAGGAAAAGAAAATGCAAGGACTAAATAACAACTTCACAGGCATACCCTACTGCAATAAAAAAGAGACAATCCAAGAAGGACACCAAGAAGAAAACACTCAGACCAATGTGAAAGGAAAACAAATGAAAAATATGATAAGAAAGAAAACCGCCCAAAAATTCAACAATAACAAGGCTTCCTATCACTTTGTAAGCACTTAATAGTCAGGACAGGGACCCAAGAAGACTCGGCAACCAACCAAACTCACCCAGCAAACACCAAACTCAGCCAGCAAGACTAAAGAGATGATGTACGCGACTTTTTTAGCACAAATCATGTATATACGCTCCCTAAAGGAAGATAGCTCGCATATATATGCATTTGTCAAGGGAAAAACTGTGTATACCCAATAAAACACTGCCAGGGCAAGGGTTAAGCCAAGAAACTCAGATGCAAGGTAAAAAACAGGCTGTCAAGTAATAGATGAAAAGGAAATCTAGGCTAACAGAGAGAAAATCAAGGAGAAAAACACTCCAAACCCCAAAAAAAGGAGATCGATCCCCAGTATGGTCGCCAATTTTGTTACAAGGAAAATCTCTCTATGGAAAGGGGAAAACCAAAACAGATGGAATGACACACAGAAATCAACTCTAATCCCAAGTATGTTATATAAATGAAATTCTAACAATACAAGGATAAGACCTTAGCTCGTTTGAATGTTCGAAGAAGACCATCGTTGAGCACGCGACCCAAAGCTTTATACCTACAGCTTGTCCTCAACAACCAATATATGCAAGCATATGGTGATAATATATAATGTTAGCATATATATTATCATAATCCATTAACATACATTACAAATATTCCCATGGAATAATAATTCAAATATTTGCAAGATATCAATTGGACGAGAAAAGAGTATTTCTATTCAAATAATCAACAGAAGTACATAGGTGAAAAAAATTTGCAATGGCACATATCGGAACCAAGAAACTAAGCCCCTCCAGTTGGGCCTCCACCACTTCAATCCTCCACCAAAGGCAATCTCATATAAAGGATTCAATGAGATTTTTTGTCACAAAGAAGGAAGAGCTTGGGGGTTGAACAAAGAGTTCAAACTTTTAAGGACAAAGGGATGTAGACTCAATATGAAGTGAAATTTATCCAGAGTGTCTTTTCTCTCAAAGTTGAATTGTTCTTTCAAGGCATGGATATGGCTCAATTTATAGCCTTCAAATGGAACTAAAGGGCCGATTCAGATCATTTCCAGTATATGGAAGGTCAAGGATCATGGATCGAGTGACATGGCATGGAAACCCGACATAATTTTTAATTTTGAGCACCAAACTCGGTGTACATGGGTTGTAGTGGAGAAACCTACGTATACACTTGTTGTATAACTGATAGGGCGTGTATATGTGGAAAAATATGTATGTTGGCTCTGGAAGGCACAAATAGGGAACTTCAAGTCTGCATAGGGAAATGGAAGGCCATCCAAGCAAGTTGCATGGAGTGAGGAAAAATTTGTTGTAACAAAAGTGGCTGAACATATATTTTTGAAAGTGAAAGAAAAGGGAAGTTTTCTAAGATTAGGAAGTTTCCCAAAGTTGGCAGCAAGATATTGTGGAACTTTTGAAATATTAGAAAAGATAGGGCTAATTGCATGCATCCATGGGAGTGCATAATGTATTTCATGTGTCATTATTAAAGCAATATGTGTCTGACCCTAACCACATAATCGGCGTAGTGTGCATTGAGGATAGTGCACAATTGTAGGGGAGGGGGAATGTAACATCCTTGCTATAATCCTTGGTTTAATTAATGCTTAATGTAGATATAATGTGTGGCTACGGCCAAGCAATGTATATGTGAATTGTATTTCTGAATTTTAATAATAAAATGTGATGCCAGATGTTAAGGGATGTGGACAAACATGGGGGCTGAATTGATCCAACAAGAGAGGGAGGGCCTAAGAGAATGTTTAAGAGGGGTCCAAGGGGTATTACCCATGTCTATTAATTCCACCCACATTCCTGAATTTTTATTATCATTTGTATTAAACTATATTTTTTGATTGAGTGTCCCCAAAGTAAATCATTGAATGCATGTAAGAGGGTGGATGTAAGAAGTCACATCCCATAGTTATTGAGAGCATGGGGGATGAGTACAATCATCTTGGGGAAGAGTGTGATTCAAGCAAGTAAGCCAAAGAGAGGAAATTTGTATGGGAAATTACAACAATTTTAGACATTCAGTTTTTGTATGAACAACAAGTAGAGAGAACATAAAATAAGAGTTTGTGAAATGGAGTAACCATGGAGGAAGAATTCTAGAGCATTTTGGAGCGTTTTGGAGAATTTTGGATCTAAATACTAAATATACAGGTTTTCAGGCCTAAAGAGTGAACTCATGTGTGAGTGAGACTATAACAACAAGTGTTTGTTGTTGTTTTCTAGTAGTTTTCTTGGCAGTGAGTTCCCTTGAGTTTCCCAACAGAAAGATTCTTGGTTACCTATGCTAGAGAGACCTTGATAAACAAATGGTACACCCAAGGGACTAATATAAATGAAGGCGTACATTCATTGGGTTAGACGGGTCAAGAGAAAGAGAATTGGTGGAAAATCAGCATAGTTGTAGGAAAATACTAGTGGGTTATGGGTTTTCTGATTTGTGAGTGGACAGTGAAATACCACACTCTTTTATGGATTTCTAGACCTAAATCAGGGGTGACTTGCTATTGATATTTGGAACAAAAAGTCTATGGTTGGGTGGAACGTTTGTCCCAAGTAGTTGGTTGCACAATTGAATTAAAATATAAGTGTTTTATTTTATTTTTGTTGTATTTATGAGTTAAATTGTTGTGTGTTAACTCTGTGTTTGAGGAAGATTATATGTTGTTGTGCAGAGTTATTTAAGCTGCATTCATGTCATTTTTAGTATGTTTTACATGAATTTAATTCATGGTAACAAACAATAGTTAAATATGGTTGTAATTTGTGTAACATCCCCACTATAATCCCCAAATTAATTAATTCTTAATGTAGATATAATGGGTGGCTATGGCCAAAGCAATGTATATGTGAAATGTGTTTCTAAGTTTTAATAATAAAATGTGATGCCGGTTGCTAAGGGGACATGGACAGAGATGGGGGTTGAATTAATCCACAACATAAGGGAGGGTCTAGGAGAATGACCAAGAGGGGCCCAAGGGGGAGATACGCATATCTATTAATTCCACCCACGTTATTGAATTCTATTATCATTATGTATTAAACTTTGTTTTCTTATTGACTGTCCCCAAATCCAATCTTTGAATGCATGTAAGAGGGTGGGTGTGAGAAGTCACATCCCATAGTTATTAGGAGCATGGGGGATTATTACAATCGGCTTGGGGAAGTGTGTGAGTCAGGAAAGAAAACCAAAGGGAGGAAATTTGTATGGGTAGCTACAACAGATTTAGATAGTCAATGATTTTGCATGAGCAATGACTAGAGAGCTTGGAGTTGGATCATCCATGGAGGGAGAATTCTGGAGCATGCTAGAGCATATTTGGAGCATAATTGGAGTTGAAGACTCAAGAGATATTTTTCCAGGCCTAAAGAGTGAACCCCTGAGTGAGTTGCACTATAACAACAAGTTTTTGTTGTTGTTTGCTAATATTTTTCCTCGCAAAAAGATCCCTTGAGTTCCCAACTGAGAGATTCTTGATTACCTCTGCCAAAGAGACCCTAATACATGAATGGGATTCCTGAGGAACTGAGATTAGTGAAGGGGTACATTGCTTTGGTTAGGAAGGTCCAAAGGAAGGGATCTAGTGGAAAATCGGGATAGTTGCAGGAGAATATCAGTGGGTTGTGGGAATTATGAGTTGTGAGTGCACAGTAAGAGATCACCCTTTTTGGTGGATTAATAGCCTCGGATCGGGGGTGACTTGTTTTTTAGATTTGGAATAGCAAGTCTATGGTTGGTTTGAACTTCCATCCTAAGCAGTTGGTTGCACAATTGTTTTTAAAAGATAAGTGTTTTATCTTGTTGTTGTGTTATTTTATGAGTTTGTTTGTTGTGCATTAACTCTGTAATTGGGGATGATTTATATGTTTCTATAATAATCTATTTACTTCATTCATGTGTGATTTTAGCATGTTGTAAATGCATCTAATTTATGGTAAAAGGCAACAATTAAAACTATATGTAAATCGTAGCTGGAAGCTATAGGAAATTAATCATTTAGCTGTAAAATTTTAATTTTAATGAGTATTTCACATCGTAATGTTCCTTACCTGGGAAGGGGGACATTACAATTCTTAGTCGGTAAGCTACATAAAACTAGTTATCTTTAAAAATATATATTTATGTGTTTTCCACACGTAATGGTCCTCGGTTGGGTTGGGAAATGTTACAGTAAAGGTTGCTTCTCAGGGTTAATTACCATGAACAATACATGCAAAACCACAACACAAACCCTCTCTAGGGGGTTTTTGGTATGAAGGTTGGATATGGATGTCATTAGGAGATTTTGCAAACCAAGGATGGGTTGTATGGATTTCAACATGGTTGACAAAGGAAAACAACTAGATCGAGATATTGTTGAATCTTCTCAACCATCACATGAGTCCTTTCTAAGGGTTCTTTTTAGGCCTTCAAGTGGGATACAAGTGTCGTGGGTAGGTTTTGTGCACTAGAAATGGGTTTGGATTGTGCCACAAATTCAAGGGAATATAAAATGGCTTTAACCCTGAATTGAACCTTCTTGCAGTCAAGTGCCATGAACAAATCCTCGACACAACAACTTGAGCCCTCACTAGGGGGTCTTTTCCCTGTGAGTTTAATATTGGTTCCATTAAGTTGTTTCATGCATAGTGGATGGGTCTTGAGCCCTTGAACATAGTCATTGTAGGGAAACAACATCTTCAGGCCCTTATCGTTGATTGGAGGAGGGAAAGAACATTCCCAATCCCTAAACATAGCTTCTCTAGCTCAAGCAAAATGAACATATCCTTAGAGTTCCACACAGGATCATGGATGGTTTAAGGGGCCTTGACCATCATTAAACACAAAAAACTAGTGTCTTAAAATATTATCGAAGATTCTCGAGATCAAGAGACTTGAACAAGTGTTGAGGTATAAAAAGGGTCAGGGGAGATTAGGGGAGACACAATGCCTTAATACCTATTGAACCTTGCTTGATTAGCATGAACAACACCTATAAACCATGACATGAGCCCTCTCTATGGAGTCATTTATACCCAATTTGAATATGGGTGTTGTTATGAAATCTCGGGCATCATGGATGGGTGTTAGATCTATGATCATAGTCAAGGGAGGGAAACAAGAGCCTTTGTCCCTAAACCTTTCTTCTAGGGCTCAAGCACCATAGAGGAGTACTCAAACCTCCACATTTGACCTCTCTTGGTTAACAATCACCTCCAAGGGTTCTATGGGAACCAACACTAGGTTAGGTGTGCACTAGGAATTTTTCTTGAGGACTATCCAAGGTCAAGGGAGGAGAATAATGGGCCTTGTGCCCCAAATGATGCTTTTAGGGATTAATCAACATGAACAATGCCTACTAACCACAAATATTCAACGACTATAGTATTGAGCAAATCCTCAAATGACCACACAAGATCCTTGTATGGTATATTTGGCCTAACCAAGAGACAAGGGTGCCACGATTAAACCACAACACATGCCCTGAATGAGAATATTGTTTGAGGCCCACACAATGAATCATTCCCCAAGCCATGGTTAGCGTTATTTACCATCCAAGTGGGATATGGAATACATGAGTATTTTTTGTGCATTGGAAATGGTATTCAAGGTTTAAACATGATAAGGGGTGAAACAAGGGGCTTAAACCCTAAATTAAGGACTTTTATTCTAGCTCTAGAACTATGGTTATGGGAGGAAAACACTTGGACCTTAGACCTTACACGTCACTTGTCATGATCAATTTCCATGAATAACACCTAGAAAACCACAAAATAAAGCCTCTCTAGGAGTTGTTTGACATGAAGGTTGGATATGGATTCCATTAGGATATTTTGTACACCAAGGATGGATTGTAAGGTCTTGAACATCATCTACAAAGGAAAACAAGTTCCTCAAGATATTGTTGAATCTTCTTAGGCTCAAGAGCTTTGAACTAGTCCTCATACTAACACATGAGTCTTCTAAGTGGGATATGAGATATTGATGTCATTAATTGGTTTTTGGAATTTGTGTTGGGTCTATAGGCCTAGACTATGATCAAAAAATAAAACAAGGGCCTTACATAGGAAAAATAAACTTCTAGGTCTCAAGTGACATGAACAAGGCCTCAAACCAAAACACATGTCCTCTATATGGGGTATTTGACCCCCAAGTGGTATTCCATGCACCATTAGGAATTTTTTCACAAAGAGGGTGGGCCTAATAGGACTCTGCCTAGGAGACAAAAATAGGTTCTAATGTTAAACCTTTCCTTATGAAAAATAGGTCCTAAAATAGGCCCTAATGCTAAAGGTGATGAAAATCTTGTAAGTTTATGAATATATGTGATAGGAACACCTGCATATTCCTATAAATTTAAGAAAAAATGGTCAGACTAACTCTTTTCCTCTATGTTCTATATGAGTGGGATACTTTGGTTTTAGCTTCAAAATGACAAACTTATTGGTTTGGGTTGCATAAACAAAAACACACCAATTTTCCTAGCTCCTGGTTTTTATCTTTGTTTTCAACCACGATTCCAAATATGGTCCACATAATCATTGTTGATGAAATTGTACACACATATAGAGATTTGTATATAGATTTTAAATATAAGTTTTTTAAAGAAAAAAATATTGCTTTCTATTTTTTTATTAATTTTTGTTTGCACATATATCATAATTTTAAAATGCATAGGTCCTTTATTGATGACATGAATTTTTATTGCCTAGATCATTTGGAAAACAAATTTTATGGTGCACAAGTAAAGTCGGAGGCCTACACACTAAAAAAACAAAACATTGATTGATTATGGTAAGACCCTCAAATGTGATCTTAATGTTGGACCTATTTATTTCATGGCCTCGTTGACTTATATAACTTTAAAAAATGGAAAAATAGTGGTGCATAAGAACAGGATGTTATCTACAATTACACAAAATTGTTTCAAGAAATTCTATAATTTTAATACTAAACCGACATCTTAACATGAAAATATACATTATATTTTAGAGAAACAATAACATACCAATGTTAAAAGAATGAGAACTTTTATGAAATGCACATATTTTCCATTAACAATAGTTATATATTCTGAAAGCTTATTCAATCTCTAATGTTTCATATTTTTACACCATATTTTAAAAAGTTGTACATGTACCTCCAATAACTCATCCTAGTCAATGAATTATTGTTTTTTTATATTTCCATTGCAGCTAATGTGCCATGAGAGGGAAGTAGTAGCTTGCACCAACATATTAAATATTAATTTGACAAGAAAATAGTTGATCGTAACGTTTCTCTCAAACCTATACTAATACATTAAAAATAAGGGTAATGTAACGACCTCATAAAAATTGAATTTATACTATTTTTAGTTATTTTTAGGATTTGTATTTGCTTTGAAAAGGGTTTATGTCCCATTTTTATATCTTAAGCAAATTAGAAAAAGAAAATAATGAAATACAAAAATGATAAAATTGTATAGAGATTTAAAGAGAAAGATATGAACTAATATAAAGTCAAAGTACTTTGATCACAAAGTAAAAAGTGTACTCTCTACCTAAGAGAGACTAATAATGCATAGATAATGTATGTAATCTCCAAGTGTGTTCATGCTTCCCCATACACGGCACACAAAGTAAGTCGGGGTTTCGAACCGATGACTTCACATAACAGAGTGCCTTAACAATACACTACATGATTACCCTACACCCCAGAGGCATATTAATTAAACTTTAACTCTAACATAAAAGGTTATAAAATCTTAATAATAACACAAAATTCACTACCCACCATTTAATAAATACTATTTGACCATATTTAATTTTATAAAACTAACCTCATGATAAATCAATTGTGTGACATGAATAGTTACAAAAAACATACAACTGGTGAGGAATGATTGTTATCCTCCCCACCAGGGTTGAATTCCCTTAAAATGACATGTTGTGATCATAATGAGTATATTGTTGTAATGGATTTGAGCCTTCTTTCACTATATGTAATGGAAATTTTCCTTTGATTCAATTGTATATCAAGGAAACTGCTTTTTTTAAATAAAAATAAAAAATATAATAGGAGATAATAGGTGTTCTTATCCAAATGAGGTAATAAGATAACTCAGTCTTTAAGTCTACCACATTGGCATAAAATTTATGATGACATCTCAATAACGAAATTGACACCATGCTACATCGCACCTACCACTTAAAAAACTCATAATTGTTAATTTTAAATATACAACTTTAATTGAATTATTATTTTTAGATAGAAGTAAGATAATTAGTAGATAAATTCAATCTAAGTGTCCACTCTATGATAAAAATGAAACCTTGAAGAATTTTTTTAATAGTGTAAGCATGCCCAATTTTCTTTAGATTGAGTATATAAGTTGTATCAATTTGCTTTAGATTTAGTATCAAAGTTTTATCAATATTTGCTTCATTGAGTATTACTTGGAATTCAATTCAGTTTGTTTAGGAGATTCTTTCTTATGTATTGTGGAATTCCATATAACATGCAAATGCATGATACAACACGATGTAACCAATAAACTTGGATTCATTCACAAGATCTAAAAACCATGCAAACACACAAGAATGGAAATTAACTCTCTGTTAGTCCTTCTCCATCCTAACTATTACAATGGAAGCTCAACCCCTTATAACTACTATCTGAGATTTTCGTAAACAACTAATTTTAGAAAAACAACTTATTTTAGGAAATTCTCTCATGACTCTAAAACTGACCAATAACTAAGAAATAACTAGAGAGACACTATTTTTCAACTCACTTATCTGAGTAAGTTCATAAACTAAGAGATAATTCATAATTAAAAATTTGAAAATTCTCGTAAAAACACTAAAACCCCAATTTGAGGCTTTATATGAAGGAATTTGGCCCCGGAAAAGTGTTGAAACGATGTGTAATCTAAAGGATTAGATTGGCACAACAATGAACTCTTAGAGACACAACTCCCTATAAAATTTCATCCCAAACGGATAACCGAGTCAAAAGTTATGACCCTCGAAAAATCCATGCATCATTCTCCTCTGGTTGAAAAGAACGCAGCTCCTGCAAGTTACTGTCTTCAAACTATTGCCACTTACAGGGATCTAGGTTCAACAAGTCCCCCTCTATAATCCATGTACTTTCTGTTGGTGCTATGCATTACCACTGGACCAGATATTGGTTGTATTGGCTTTATCGAGTATGAAGGGTCTTCTTATCTAAAATATGCACAATCTTTTCCATTTTCTTGCTCAGAATGGCTTGTTGCCAATTCCCCTCTGACTCATTGTCATTACCCATATCATTCCCATGGAAGATATACAAATCAGAAACGTTAAACAAAGGGGAGATATCAAGATCAGCTAGTAAATCAACCTTATAAGCATTCTTGTTGATTTTCTTGAGAATCTTGCAAGGACCAATTTTATTATACTTCAATTTGTGGTAGGTTCCTCTAGGAAATCATTCTTTTTGTAAATAAGCCATCACCAAATCACCTTCATTGAATACCTGGTATTGTCGGTGAGCATCTTTTATAAAAAAATTATGTTCATTATCGGCCTATAGTTTTTATCTCACATGTTGTTGCAACTATTGAATGTGTTCTGCAAATGCTTCCCCATCATCATTGATCTTATCCCTAAGTGGTAATTGCACCAAATCTAGGACACCCATAGGATTTCTATCGTAAACAACCTGAAATGGAGATTTACCTATAGATCTATGCATTGAACCATTGTAGGCAAATTCTGCTTGAGGTAAATCCAAATCCCATTGCTTGGGCTTCTCTCCAACAATGCTATGTAACAGGTTTCCAAAACTCTGATTTACTGCCTCAATTTTCTCATCTGTTTGGGGGTGATAGGCACTGTTGAACTGTAATTTAGTCCCCATTTTCTTCCATAAATCCCTCCAAAAATGACCCAAGAATCGAGTATTTCTATCAAAGGTAATAGTTTTGGGAACCCCATGCAATCTAATAAATTTTGAAAAAAAAAAACAATTTTGCCACCCTCGATGCATCACTAGTTTTATTGCAAGCAATGAAATGAGTCATTTTATAGAACCTATCAACAACCACAAAAAAGAATCATTACCTCGTTGTGTGTTTGGGAGCCCCAACACAAAATCCATGCTCAAATATGTCCATGGGCCTGTGGGCACTAGTAATGGCATATACAACCTTATGTTCTGTGAGTGTCCTTTATCCATTTGGAAAATCCTACACCGTGCCACATACTTGGTTATATCATTTTTCATATTCGACCAGTAATACTTATATTCGATTAAGGATGGTGTCTTATCCTTTTTCCAAAATGTCCTGCCAAACCACTACTATGAAGGTCTCTGATAATATTTTCCCTCATTGAACCAATTGGAATGCATAGTTGTTTTCATTTAAATAGGTAGCCATCTTGCATAAAATATTCACCCTGATTGAGATCCATGTTCCCAACAAATGGATTTTTCAATTGTTCCACAATATCCTGAAAATCATTATCAGATGCATAGAGATCCTTTAATGCAGCAAACCCAATTACTTGATTTTCCATGGTTGTCAAAAGAACAATGCATCCACTCAAATCATTTGCAACTTGATTATGTCATCCTAATTTGTGTTTCATAACAAAGGTGTAGCATGTAAGAAAGAGACCCATTTTGCGTGTGTGTTATTCAAATTATTTTGGGTGTTTACATATTTTAATGCAATGTGATCAGTAAATAACACAGACTCTTTTGGCACTAAATAATGCCTCCAATGTCGCAATGCTTACACAATTGCATAAAATTATACATCATATGTGGAGTAGTTCTTTCTTACCTCATTCAACTTTTCACTAAAGAATACAATTGGTCTACCTACTTGTCTAAGTACAACTCCAATGCCTGCATGATGTGAATCATCATAGTCTACCTCAAACACTTTGTCAAAATCCGGTAAGGCTGATATGGGTGCCTCAGTTACCTTCTTCTTTAGAAACTTAAAAACTTTCCTCCACTTCATTGGTCCACATGAATGTCTTGCCTTTTGTGCAATCTATTATGGGTGCTTCAATACTACTAAAATTTTGAATAATTTTTTGGTAAAAGGTAGCTATCCCATGAAAACTTCTTACTTTTGTTATGCTCCTAGGACTAGGCCACTCCAAAATTGATCTAACCTTCTCTAAATACATCTTGACTCCTTCTGTCGAGATGAAAAAACCCAAACATACCAAACTTTCTTGCAGAAACCTACATTTCTTCAGGTTTTCATAAAGTTGATGTTTTCTCAATGCATCCAATATAATTTTTAAATGCTACAAGTGATCTTCTTTGTTGTTACTAAAAACTAGGATGTCATCAAAATAAAAAACAACAAACTAACCAATATAAGGTCGAAGCACAATATTCATCAACCACATGAAAGTGTTAGGTGCATTAGACAACCCGAATGGCATCACCATCCATTCATATAGTCCATCCTTGTTCTTGAAGGAAGTTTTCCATTCATCCCCTTCATGAATTTGGATCTGGTGGTATCCACTTAACAAATAAATCTTACTAAAATACTTAGCTCTCGCTAGAAAATCCATCATGTCATCCAAGCACAGTATAGGACATCGATATTTGATGGTAATTTTATTGATTTCTTTGATATATGTTCACATCCTCCATATATTATCCTTTTTGGGAGTCAACAATGTTGGTACAACACATGGACTCATGTTTTCTCTTACCAAACCTTTCTTTATAAGATCTATCACTTTTCATTTGATCTTTGCATGTTGTGTAGGACTCATCCTATAGGTTTCTTGATTAGGTGAAGATGATCCTGGGATTAGATCAATTTGATGTTGAATATCCCTCTTTGGTGGAAGACCATCAGGCAGATCATTAGGGATAACATCAACATATTCTTCTAGTAACTTGGCCACTTCAGCAGGAATTGGTACATCTTCCACATCTCATTTTTGCACTATTAATGCATAATAGAATCATGTTTCCTTCGTTTCCTTAACAAACTCTATTTCTGACAATATATTCTCAGTTTTTCCCTCATCCTTAAGGGGCAATAAGATGACTTTTAATCCATCCTTCCAAAAGGTGTAGGTATTCTTTCCTCCATCATGCATGACTTTTATGTCATATTGTCAAGGCCTCCCCAATAATAGATGGCATGCATCCATTGGAATGACATCATACCATACTTCATATTTATAAGTATTACCGATGGAAAACTTGATCAAACATCTTTTATTAATGGTGACTTCATTCGCCTTTTTTAACCCTGCAATTCGGTAAGAATGGGGATGTGTTTCACAGCGTAATTTCAACTTATCTACCGTCTCTTTGGAAACCATATTCTTGCAATTTCCACTATCAACAATAACTTGACATACCTTTCCCCCAGAAGTGCATCTAGTTCAAAAAAAAATTATCTGAAGCCAAGAATATTCATTGTCGCTACTCTACATTTGCTCTTTTTCAGGAATCACCATTGAACTTTCTATCATGAGACTCTCCCCCATATCAGGCATGACTTCAAATTCAAATCCTTCTTCTTCATTCTCATCTTTGACCAAGTTCAAACTAGGTTGGTGTCCTTTCTTCATCTCTTGCATGTTATAATTTGGGCATTCAAATGCGTGATGACCCTCTACACCACACCTAAAACACACATAAGGTCCTCCTCTGCCACCATCGTAACCTCTACCCCTATGAAATCATATTCCTCGTGGTTGATTCAGGTTACCTTGTCAAGTATCTTCTGCTTTCTCATCTCCTTGGGATGATTCTCATCTGTCATATTTAAAACCACCCCGTGAGGTAGAAGATGTACGCCTCCTTGATCCTCTATTCCTTTGAGAAAATTGTTGTTTTTTATTTTCCTCGGCCTTTAAGGCTAATTGGTATGCCTCTTCCACGTTGTGAACCCTATGCATGCTCAATTCATCTTGAATAGAAAATTTTAAACAATTTGCATACCTTGTAGCTAGTTTTTCATTAGTTTCCTCATGATCCACATGAATGGAAAACTGATAAATCTCGTTCGTGAGTTCCTCCATAGTGGATAGGTTTCTCTTCAAGTTATGAAATCTACAAAAAAGGATCTGGGCATAGTCCAGAGGGAAAAAATAATCTCGCATTTTTTTTTCCATCTTGCTCCAGGTCCTAATTTTGTCTTTTCCTTTTTCTGCTCTGTCTTTCTGCACATGATCCCACTAGATCATGGTGTGACCCTTCAACTTGGTGCATGCAAATTTCACCTTCTTTTCCTCTGGCATAGGATGTCATTAAAAACATTTCCATGGCATTCATCCAATCTATTAACTCCTCTATTTTAATATTCCATTCATATTCTAAAACTTCCATCTTGATCCTATCATTTCTCCCTTCTAGAGCCCTAAGCATCCTTTCTTCAAAAGGCATGCGCTCTAATTGTTCTTCTTATTCTTATTCATGTTAGAACATGCTTATCTACATCTCCTCAGACTATCCCCTCATTAGACACTTCTCTTTTTATAATTCTCTGACTAGCCAACACATTTGTAAAATCTTCTACTTTCCTTTGGAGGTTTTTCATATCTTTGTGCATTTGAGCAAGATACCTTGCACTCCCTCTTCCTCTCTCATCCATATTCCTACTTTGATACCAGATGATGTAACCAATAAACTTGGATTCATTCACAAGATCTAAAAACCATGCAAACACATGAGAATGGAAATTAACTCTCTTTTATTCCTTCTCCATCCTAACTATTACAATGGAAGTTCAACCCCTTATAACTACTATCTGAGATTTTCGAAAACAACTAATTTTAGAAAAACAGTTAATTTTAGGAAATTCTCACAGGACTCTAAAACTGACCAATAACTAAGAGCTAACTACAGCGACACTATTTGTTAACTCACTTTTCTGAGTAAGTTCATAAACTAAGAGATAATTGATAATTAACATTTTAAAAATTCTCGTAAAAACACTAAAACCCCAATTTGAGGCCTTATATGAAGGAATTTGGCCTCGGAAAAGTGTTGAAACAATGTTTGATCTGAAGGATAAGATCGACATGACATTGAACTCTTCGAGACACAACTCCTTATAAAATTTCAGCCCAAACGGATAATCGAGTCAAAAGTTATGACCCTCAAAAAATCCCTACATCACAACATCGCTTTTATTTAATATAATGACTCTCTAATCTATGTTGATATGTATTTAAAGATTTGGGAGTAAGCATTGAAGGTGAAGATGGAAGTGACATACATGCTAGAGTTAATGGATTACTGGACTGGTTATTGTGTTTCCATAAAAAGTGTGCCTCTTAAAAGATATGCTCCTTATCATTGTAGACATTCTAGATATTTAGTGGTAGTAGACCTTAACATAGTGCAAGTCAAATATCTAAAAAGGAAAAGGAGTTGGTCCCAGCTAAGGCCTTGAAGGTCCCTGATTCAACAAGTTTATAACTATCCCTTCAACCATTTTTGAACCAAAATATCTTGAAGAACATATTTAGGGAAATGATTGATGAGAGCCTATTATGGTCGATCCTGAGTCCAAATCCAAACGTTGTGAGCCTCCTCTTGAAGACAAAGATCCCCTTCCATTAGTGGCTTTGGTTCTAGTACCTCCTCAAACTAATCTTTAAATTCAACGAGATGACATGTTTTACTTATGTTTATTACTATCTTCTTGAACATCGTGGCTCGGTATGACATTTAAGTTTGTTCTTTGTGTCACAAGTTTTGATAAGCTAGATTTTTTTTTAAGAACTTTAACTTATAATTATTGTCTCACATCCTTAAGTTTTTTAATAAATTATATATATACTCTATTTTAGACACTTATTATATATATATAACACGTTTACCAAAACAAAGACTTACACTATGTAAGAAGTGGAAAAACATACAAGTTGAAATAATGAACAATGTTTGTCGGAGAAAAATGTGATGGAAAATACTTTCAATGCTCACATTTGAGATGATGAAAAATGTTTCTCATTTAAAAAATAGTGATTGCAAATACTTTCAATGTTCAAATTTGAAATGAGATAAAATTATTTTAATAATATATTGTTGTGTAAATAAAGTGAGTAGAATTTACTATTGCATTTTAGATGGGGTGGTATACCATATCTCAACAATTAAAAGTAAATGTATGT